>JAGSMT010001458.1:0-34482 GCA_029286875.1 Lamproptera curius
TGACCGTTCAATGCTAGTTTTTTGGCTAAATTATAACTTGTTTTCCTGTTTTGATCAAGATTCATACCTGTTTTTTGAAGACAAACCATTTTACAAAATTGAAATTCTGGATTTTTAAAATTGGTCATCGCGGGTTCACTGTCCTCAAACGCGATTTTTTCGATTAGAGTCATTTTTCCATTTCAATAAAGGCCCGTATGCTTATATAACATTTTTGCGTTGACTGTTCAAGGTGTTGGGTAAAATCAACTTTTTTATATATTCGCCTTAAATTGATATTCTGGAACTAATTGCGTTATGGCGGTACACTGTCAAAAAAGCGATTTGTTTTGATTAATCCTTTCTGCTATTTCAAAAAGGGCCCGTTATAAAAATTTTGCGGACCGTTCAAGGTAGTTTATTACGGAAATTTAACTTTATTTCGATTCGTTTTGACAGGATTCATCCTGTTATTTGTAGATATACCCCGCTATATTCTATTTAAATTGATATCTCATTTTATTAATTTGTATCGCGGTACACTGTCCCCAATCATGCCGACTTTTTTGTTAAAGTCATTTCTGCTAGTTGAATAGGGTTCCGAAACCCTATAACTTTTCATTTTAAAAAATATCCTCCGAAAATAACATAATGACATCCCGGGATTTTAATGTTCAAAAACCGGTATGTTATCTACTAAATGGCTTACGTTAAATACTTTTAGAACTGGGTAAATTATTAACCAACATGCCTATTTGTTTTTGATAATGATTCATTTCTTTTAGTAAAAATATCCCCGAAATAGCCATTAATGCACATCCCAGGTTTTAATGATTGCATTATAGGATATTGTCTACTTAAAGTGCATTTTTTTTAATTAAGATTCTTTTCTAGTGTTTTTAAAACGGCTTTTAAGCCCATATAACTAAATGGTTTACCGTTAAATACTTGTAGAACTGCAAATTATTCTTCAACATGCCTATTTGTTTTTGATCATGAATTTCTATTTTAAATTATATCTGAAATTTTAATCCCTTTAATAATTTTACCGATATTGTCGACTTAAAGTGCCCTATTCTAATTAAGATTCTTTCTAGTTTCAATAAACGGTCATATGTTTATATAACTAAATTGCACCGCTAAATACTTGTAGAACTCTGTATAATTAACTTAAACATTTTATTTGTTTTTGATCATGATTCATTTCTATTGTTCAAATATATCCGAACAAAAAATTAATGTACATCCAATTTAATGTTTGCATTAAACCGGTATATTGTCTACTTTTCGTAAATTTTTAAAAAGTTTGTTTCTATGTTTTAATAAAACTGTTATATAAGCCCCATATAAAATTGGCCGCCGTTAAAAAAGGAATGGGAATATTATTAACAAACATTCCTATTTGTTTTGATCATGATTCATTTCTATTGTTAAAATATATCCCCGTTTGCACAATAATACATCCTAGGATTTTAAGATTGATTAAACGGTATTGTCTTTTGTTCGACACTTTTTTTATAAAGTTTCGTTTCTAGTGTTTTAATAAAACGGTTATAAAAGTTTTATAACTAAATGGCTTGACCGAAATACTTAAATGCAAATTATTCTTCAACAGCCTTTTTGTTTTGATCAATTCATTTCTATTGTTAAAAATATCCCCTGTAAAAATACACAATAATAATCCCAGGTTTTTAATTGATTAAACCAGTATATTTCTTTTGTTCGTGCAATTTTTTAATAAAGTTTCCAGTGTTTTAATAAAACGCATATCAGCCCTTCTAAAAGGTTTGACCGTTTCTTGTAGAACTGTGGTATATTTATTAATTTCAAATCCTTTTTGTTTTGATCATGTTCATTTCTATTGTTAAAATATATCCTCCGATAAATTGACATTAATAACATCCCAGGTTTTAATAAAGGTTTAAGGTATATTGTCTACTTGTTCGGGCATACTTTTTTTAATAAATTTTGGTTCTAGTGTTTTAAATAAAAACGGCTTATAAAAAAGTTCTTATAACCCTAAAAGTTTGACCGTTAAATACTTAGAGAATTGCAGAAAATTATTAACTTCAACATGCCTATTTGTTTTTTGATCATGATTCATTTTTATTAAAATATATCCCCGATACAATAGCACATTATTTAAATCCCGGGTTTTAATCATTTGCATTATTTATATATTGTCGACTTAGAAGGCACACTATTCTTAATTAAGATTCGTTTAAGGTTTCAATAAAACGGCTCATATGCCCATATAACTAAATGGCTTGACCGTTAAATCTTGTAGAACCCCAAATATTATTAACTTCAAATGTATTTGTTTTGATCATGATTCATTTCTATTGAAAATATATCCCCCGATACAATAGAAATTAATGTACATCCTAGTAATTTAATGTTTGATTAAAACCGGTATTTGTTCCTTGTTCGTGCACACTTTTTTAAAAAGTTTCGTTTCTAGTGTTTTAATAAAACTGTTATATTGGCCCATATAAATTAATTCCTTTTGACCTTTAAATTTTTAAGAACTGCGGAATATTTATTAACTTAAAACATTTGTTTTTTCCAAGTTTGATTCATTTCTATTGTTCAAATATATCCCCGATACAATATCACATTTAACATCCCAGGATTTTAATGATTGCATTTATCGCAGTTTATTGTTCCTTCTTAAAAACATTTTTCTTAATAAGATTCGTTTCTAGTGTATTAATTAACGGCTTATATGCCCATATAACCAAAGGCGGACCGTTCAATCTTATAGAAATGCGGTAAATTATTAACTTCAACATGGCCCTGTTTGTTTTTGATCATGATTCATTTCTATTGTTCAAATATAACCCCCCTTGATTTCCAATATCCACTTAATTCATTTTCCTAGTATTTTAATGTTTGCATGGAAAACCGGTATATTGTCTCTTTTTTCGTCAAACTTTTTAATAAAGTTTTCGTTTTTAGTGTTTTTAAAAAACTGTTATATAAGCCCATATAACTAAATGGTTGACCGTTAAATACTTGTAGAACTGCCGGAATATTATTAACTTAAACATTCCTATTTGTTTTTGATCATGATTCATTTCTATTGGTTAAAAATATATCCCCCCGTTACAATAGGCACAATAATGCACAATCCCAATTTTTTAAGGATTGCATTATACCGGTATACTGTCTCTTGTTCGTGCACCTTTTTAAATAAAGGTTTCGTTTCTGGTGTTTAAATAAAACGGGCTTTAAAAGTTTCTTATAACTAAAAGCTTGACCCGGTTAAATACTTGTAGAACTTCCAGTAAATTATTAACTTCAACATGCCTATTTTGTTTTTGGATCAAGATTCATTTCTATTGTTAAAATATAACCCTGTTACAATAGCACATAACAATCCCAGGATTTTAATGATTGGCATTAAAACCGGTATATTGTCTTGTTGTTCGTGCACACTTTTTTTTAATAAAGGTTTCGTTCCCTAGTGTTTTAATAAAACTGTTATAAGCCCATAACTAAATGGCTTGACCGTTAAATACTTTAGAACTGGGGAATATTATTAATTTTTAAACATTCCTATTTGTTTTTGATCATGATTCATTTCTATTGTTAAAATATATCCTCCGATAAATAGCACATTAATACAATCCAGGATTTTAATAATTGCAATTATTTCCCGGTATATTGTCACCTTTTCAGCACACTTCCAAATTGCGATTCTGTTTTGGTGTTTTCAATGGAAACGGATATAAGCCCATATAACTGTTGATTTAACCGTTCTAATTGTTAGAACTGGGGATAATATGAACTTCAACATGCCTATTTGTTTTGAAGGGCAAAAAGTGTGGACCTCAAACATATACGGATATTACTGCATATCCTTAAGCACCTCGCCTAACGGACTCCCGCAGTGTCACAACTGCCAAATGTCCGGGCACTGGCCTCGTAACCGTCCGCCAGGCCTCGCTGGTAAATGTCTCGGGCGACCACGGCACCCCATTTGTCCGGGCAAAGAGACAAGGACACCCCCTTTGAGCCGCCGGCATGGTTAACTGCCAAAACCCCTGGCCCCACGGCAAAATTACCGGGTGCCCCAAAAGCACCCAAACGGGAATGCCCCACCCCCATCCGTACCCAGGCGCCCCCGGCCAAACCCTCCCTTTCCTTCCCACCACCCCGACCTGCTCCGGCGTGGCAAATGCCAAAAGCGCCCGCGTTCCCCACCGCCCGTATGGCGGCAACCACCGCCTCAAACCGCGCCGAGGCCCCGCGTAGCGCCCGCACCACCGCGCCACCACCTGGCGCCCGCGTAAAGCCCAATTCTGTTGCCAACCATAGAATGGCAGCGTTGGGGGGCAGCAGGGCAAGTTCAAAGATCGATTTCGGCAGAGCTCGATCGTCTCACCGCCAAATTGACGCCGCAATGGAAAACTTGGACCCCCGGTCTTGCCATACCACGGATAGGCAATTGGTGAACCCATTACGGAAACATAATGGAAAACAACCCATTTGTTTTGGAACGGCCCGGGCCGTCTAAAACCTTGCAAAATATAACCTTTTTAACCAAAACGGCCTCCCATTTGATTTTATAAAAGGCCGGAAAATAGCAACTTCCTCCGGAAAACGACGTGGACCAACTACTGGTGCCGGGAGACTTCCCTGGGAAGGGGAGATCCAAAATTGTTAATTACAACATCATAAGAAAACAGGACCGGCGCCGCACCGGCGGACTTCATTTATTATAAAAGTCACTTGCACTGCGTAGCAACCGAAACGCCGTCGACCCCAAGCATGTAGAAGCCCCGATCCTGTAGGTTAGCAATGACGGGGCACGCGCCTTTTACAATCGCCCGGTTTTTTCGTTAAAATAACATCCCAACCTCGGGGAAATCCGGCTTCGAGAAAACTATTCTCATTGGGAGGCGCCGCCAAGGCCGGCGACTTCCAATAAACAAGCACCCCGATGGGAATAAATCCCGGTAATAAACCCCGAGGTTTTGTCATTGAACGCTCTGTCAAAAATTTCAGTGTCGTTGTTCGGTGCAAACGCACCTTTCCACAAAATGAATCCCCAGGACCGGATGGCGGATATTGCCCTCCTCAAAATTCAACCCTGCTCCCGGAGGCATAGGGTCATCAACGACCTAACTGGAACCATAGCCAGTTATTTCCTCAAACTAGGACCACCCTGACCACCCAACATCACCACCCTAAAACCATCCTCATTGGCGCAAGCCGAAGTGCCCTAGACTGCACTAGCTCACCCCACCCCGGCTCCATTCCCACAGTCCAAAAAGGAAGGAACACAATCTCGCCGCTCATGCGCCTCACAAGCCGGGTCCAAAGTGTCGTCGGGCTTCCCAAACCTGGTGGAGGATAACCCCTGGGCCGCCAAACGAACCGGACCTCTTTCGACGCAAGAGGGCGGCGGATTGGCCTACGATTGGTATCCGGACCGGGAGCCCCGAAAGCGGCCGCCCTTGGAACATCAGTCCAAGACGCGCTAATTCCAGGAACGATCGGTGGGAAACAATCTAAACAATTGTATCCCTCACCGTCGCCTTCTGGCGACCCTTAAAAGCCCAAAGACGGTTGTCGGACCTCCCCAATGCCGCCTCTCAACAATCCTAAAGATCCCAAATGCCCTTTAGCGTTTCTCGATGAGGAAAAAGCCAATTTGGCCCCGACAAACCCTCGAGGCCCAATGCACCGCCAAACCTCAACCGGTCGACGCCCTCACCCGAAAGGTGAAAACGAGGTCGACCAAGGGCCCGTCCCCGCGCGATATAAACGTCACCGGAAGGAAAGCAAGTCAAGTCAATTATCAAAAAATTTAAACTTTGAAAGCCCGGCACCGTGGAATTACAAACCGCGTAAAAAAATTTTTACCGACTCACCCTAATTAGCCTCCCTCGTCCCCTTTATATAAACCAGCTCTTTCCAAGGGTATTTTTCCCAAACACTTGAAAAGGACGCTGAAGTTATAGGGTTCCAAAACCCGGCAAACCACCTTCCCAACCTTCCTCCTACCGTCCCTTGGCCTCCCCAAAGGTTTTAAAGATCTATGAACGCCTAATCCCACCTGGCCCCCCAAATTTATAATTAGGGGCTTCCGTTCCAAGTCCTTGGCTTTGGGAGCCAAACACTCATGCCCAACCAAGTACATCGTTAAGGAACACCCCGGAGCCAAAATGACACAGGGTCAAATAACAGGGAGCACTTTTTCTCGACGCGGGAAAGGTTCCGATAAAGTTGGCCGAAAGGGGCTTATATACAAAGTTATATAAACTCGGCGGTGAACCGTCCCTTACTCAAATCGAAGGACTTTTCCCAAATCGAACGTTTAGATAACCGGTCGAGGGACCTGTCCAACCACACCCGGTCCTAACCCGGGCGTACCCCGGGCTTTCTGTATTTGGGCCCCTGTGTTATTCCCTTTACCACAACCGACATCCCATCCTTCCAAAACTTAAACACCCCTTATTCGGATGACACCTCTCTATACTTCCGGTCAATGTCCTATCCGCTTATCCGAGAGACTCCAATCCCAGCCAAGACCCTGGGGATTTCTCGGGGACCGGAAATAACCCTTTCCAAAAAGGCGGCCATTCTGTTTTCTCGGAAGAAAGCCGATGGCCCTTTAAATTCCGCCTCCCCTTTGCCCCATCCCCCGGGTCAGCTAAGACCAAAATACCTCCGGGGTAATCCCTAGACCCCACCACCCTATCCTTTCCCACGCACATAAACGCAGGTCAAAAACAAACGGCCTTTGTCCCTTTATCGTGTTCTGCCCAATCAATCCCAAAAGCAAGTTGTTTCTCTGGCAATAAGGTGCTGTTATACAAGACGATCGGGCGTCCCATCCTTCATAAACCAGTCCGTCTTTTTGCATAGGCAAAACGATCCCCATAGGATAAACCTCCAAGTCCTGCAAAACAGATTCATGCGCAGGGCCACGGGGCGCCCTAATTATCTGCGCAAACCATGGCCGCACATGGACCTGGGTTGCCCACAACCCGGTAAGGACAAGCATCCATCGATCGGCTCGGCTTCGCAACATTCCCTTGAATTGGTACGAAGCGCCCCATTGTACCCAATCAATTTCCTCGGAAAAACAAAAACATAGCGGGCGCCATGTTTCTCCGACAAGGACGGCCGAAACAACTGTCATACAAGCACGGTGAAAGCACTGGAGACGAAACGCACACCCGCCCTTTCGCCTTCGGGGCAACGGTTCACCCGTTCCAGGTTCCTTCCAGGGCCCGATTTTTCAAAGGGCTTTACTTCCTAATTAGCCAAACCATCAGGCCCAAGGTTTCCCATCCGGGCCCATCAAATTTGCCATAAACCTGAAATAACTGGTTATACAAAAGGTTGGGTTTAAAGGGCCTGACCGAGGGTTCCCTTCAGGGTCCCCTCCGGCAACCACAGAATAGAGGAAGCCCCCTTTTAAAGTTGCACAGCCCCCTCGAACCCGACGGTTGGTAAGGGTTAACTTCCACCAACGTAAGTTCATCCGGAAAAAAAAAAAATGTTTTTGACTGATTCATTTTATTGTTAAAATATATCTTTCTGATACAATAGCACAAATGCACATCCCAGGGATTTTAATGATTGATTATTGGGAATATTGGCCTACCCTTGTTCAACACCTTCCTTTGGATTATATTTCGGTGTTTCAATGGAAACGCTTGATATAAGCCCATATAACTGTAATCCCGAGTTCAATACTGGTAAAACTCATAATTAAACTTCAACATGCCCTTTGCTTTTTGATCATAATTTATTTCTATTGTTAAAATATATCCCCCCGATACAATAGCACATTAATGCACATCCCAAGGTTTTTAATCATTGCAATTATCGCAGTATATTGTCGACTTAAAGGACACTTTTCTTAATTAAATTCGTTTCTTTGTTTCAAAAAACGGCTCATAAAGCCTATATAACTTAAATTGTTGACCGGCTAAATACTTGTAGAATCGGTATTATTAATTAACTTTAACCATGCCTATTTGTTTTGGTCAGATTCATTTCTTTTTGTAAAAAATATATCCCCGAACAATTAAGCACATTAAATCACATCCCAGGATTTTAATGATTGCATTATCGGCAGTATTTGTCTACTTAGAAGGCACACTTTTCTTAATAAGATTTCGTTTCTAATGATTTAATAAAACGGCTTATTAAAGCCCATATAACTTTAAATGGCTTGGACCGTTCAATACTTGTAAAACTGCGGTTTAATATTAACTTCAACATGCTTTATTTTCTTTTTGATCCCTGATTTTATTTCTATTGTTCAAATATATCCCCCATTAAATATCACATTTATGCCATCTCAGGATTTTTAATGTTGCAATTTATCCGTTATAGGTTACTTAGAAGTGCAAATTTTTCTTAATTAAGATTCGTTTCTGGTGTATTAATATAACTTATATAAGCCATATAACTAAATGGCTTGACCGTTCAATACTTATAGAACTGGTGGGGAAATTATTAAATTCCAACATGCAAATTTGTTTTTTGATCATGATTCATTTCTTTATTGTTCAAATATATCCCCGATACAATATCACATTAATGCATTTCCTAGTAATTTAATGTTTGCATTAAACCGGTATATTGTCTACTTGTTCGTGCACACTTTTAATAAAGTTTCGTTTCTAGTGT
The DNA here is from genome assembly GCA_029286875.1 of Lamproptera curius. Taxonomy (NCBI): domain Eukaryota; kingdom Metazoa; phylum Arthropoda; class Insecta; order Lepidoptera; family Papilionidae; genus Lamproptera; species Lamproptera curius. Next base: position 8,635 of record JAGSMT010001458.1, read on the forward strand.
TTTAATAAACTGCTATATAAGCCCATATACTCATAAAGCTGACCGTTAAATACTTGTAGAACTTGCGGAATATTATTAACTTAAACATTCCTATTGTGTTTTGATCATGATTCATTTCTATTGTTAAATATATCCCCGTTACAATAGCACAATAATACATCCCAGGATTTTAATGATTGCATTATACGGTATATTGTCTACTTGTTCTGTGCACACTTTTTAAATAAAGTTTCATTTCTAGTGTTTAAATAAAACGGCTTATAAAAGCTCTTAACTTCAAATACTTGACCATTAAATACTTGTAGAACTGCGGTAATATTAACTTCAACATGCAAATTTGTTTTGATCATGATTCATTTCTATTGTTGAAATATCCCCGATACAATATCACATTAATGCATTTCCTAGTATTTTAATGTTTGCATGAAACCAGTTTATTGTCTACTTGTGCATGACAATTTTTTAATAAAATTTCGTTTCTAGTGTTTAAATAAAACGGGTTATAAAGCCCATATAACTAAATGGCTTGCCCGTTAATATTTGTAGAACTGCGGTTTATTATTAACTTCAACATGCTTATTTGTTTTTGATAATGATTCATTACTATTGTTAAAATATATCTTCCGATACAATAGCACATTAATGCACATCCCAGAATTTAAATGATTGCATTAAACCGGTATATTGTCTACTTGTTCGTGCATTCTTTTTAAATAAATTTTCGTTTCTAGTGTTTTAATAAAACGGCTTATAAAAGCTCTTATAACTAAATGGGTTGACCGTTAAATACTTGTAGAACTGCGGTATATTATTAACTTCAACATGCCTATTTGTTTTTGATAATGATTCATTTCTATTGTTAAAATATATCCCCCGATACAAAAGCACAATAATGCACATCCCAGTATTTTAATGCTGCATTACACCGGTATATTGTCTACTTGTTCGATGCACTACTTTTTAATAAATTTTCGGTTCTAGTGTTTAAATAAAACGGGTTATAAAAGCCCATATAACTAAAAGCTTGACCGTTAAATACTTGTAGAACTGCTGTATATTATTAACTTCAACATGCGTATTTGTTTTTAATCATGATTCATTTCTATTGTTAAAATATATCCTCCGATACAATAGCACTTTAATGTACATCCCAGGGTTTTAATGGTTGCATTAAACCGGTATACTGTCTTCTTGTTCGTGCACACTTTTCTTAATTAAGATTCGTTTCTAGTGTTTCAATTAAACGGCTCATATAAGCCTATATAACTAAATGGCTTGACCGTTAAATACTTGTAGAACTGCGGTAAATTATTAACTTCAACATGCCTATTTGATTTTGATCATGATTCATTTCTATTGTTAAAATATATCCCCCGATACAATAGCACATTAATGCACATCCAGGATTTTAATAATTTGCATTAAACCGGTATATTGTCTACTTGTTCAGTACACTTTTTTAATAAAGTTTCTTTCCCAGTGTTTTAATAAAACTGCTTATATAAGCCCATATAACTAAATGGCTTGACCGTTAAATACTTGTAGAACTGCGGTATATTATTAACTTCAACATGCCTTTTTTTTTGATCATGATTCATTTCTATTGTTAAAATATATCCCCCGATACAATAGCACATTAATGCACATCCCAGGATTTTAATAATTGCATTAAACCGGTATATTGTCTACTTGTTCGTGCACACTTTTTTAATAAATTTTGGTTCTAATGTTTAAATAAAACAGGTTATAAAAGCCCATATAACTTCATAAACTTGACCGTTAAATACTTGTAGAACTGCGGAATATTATTAATTTAAACATTCCTATTTGTTTTTTGATCATGATTCATTTCTATTGTTAAAATATATCCTCCGATACAATAGCACATTAATGTACATTCCAGGGTTTTAATCATTGCAATATCGCAGTATATTGTCAACTTAGATGTGCACACTTTTCTTAATTAAGATTCGTTTCTAGCGTTTCAATAAAACGCTCTTCATAAGCCTATATAACTAAATGGCTGACCGCTAAATACTTGTAGAACTGCTGATATTATTAACTTCAACATGCCTATTTGTTTTTGATCATGATTCATTTCTATTGTTAAAATATATCCTCCGATACAATAGCACTTTAATGCACATCCCAGGGATTTAATGATTGAATTATCGCAGTATACTGTCTTTTTAGAAGTGCACACTTTTCTTAAGTAAGATTCGTTTCTAGTGTTTTAATAAAACGGCTTATAAAAGCCCATATAACTAAATAGCTTGACCGTTGAATACTTGTAGAACTTCGGTATATTATTAACTTCAACATGCCTATTTGGTTTTGATCATGATTCATTTCTATTGTTAAAATATATCCCCCGATACAATAGCACATTGAAGCACATCCCAGGATTTTAATAATCGCATTAAACCGGTATATTGTCTACTTGTTCGTGCACACTTTTTAATAAAGTTTCGTTTCTAGTGTTTTAATAAAACTTTATATCAGCCCATATAACTTGTAAACCGACCGTTAAATCTTGTAGAACTTGGTATATTATTAATACAAACTTCCTTTTTGTTTTTGATCATGATTTTTTTTTAAAATATATCCTCCGATACAATAGCACTTAATTAATTTAAAACACATTTTCCCGGATTTTAATTTAATTGCATTTTTTTGGTTTAATGCCCTACCCTTTGTTCAACGGCACTTCTTTAAATTGCCGGATTTCTTTGTTTTGGTTTGGTTCAACCACAGTATAAACCCAAAACTGTTGAACAACCGCACTACCTTGTAGCCTCGGATTAGAACCTTCCCAACCCATCCCCTAAGGTTTTTGGAACCCCCACAACCACAATGGCAGAAACTATATCGTGTGTCGTCGTATCTGTGCGGTACGGTGTGGTGTCGGTGTGTTGCCGGAGTGTCGGTGTCGACGCGTTGGGCGTACGCGCCCGCCCGAATTAAGCTGTGTAGCCGTCCGGTCCGGGTGGGTCGGTTTCCCGATTTTGCCTATCAATTTAATTTTCCCCTTTACAGCGTTCAGACACCTTCTGTTGAGATGGGGGACCCCTTTTTATATTAGTTTTACTTTTGCCAAATTAAATTCATCTGCCCGTTTTCACCCGCAACGTAGTAATTTAAAATCAACACGCACCCCCGTGGTAATTTCTTATCAATTAATCGCTAGTTTTGGCCTAGGCGGCAACCGGGGTATTCCCTGGCGCTCCTAAAGCGCTGGTTTTTCTAACGGTTAGGTTTTACCCTCCCTGCTCTCTTGGGGCCCGGGGGGGTGGGAAACCTAAACCCCCGGCCTCACCGGGGGTGCTTTGCGCGTTATCAACGTAAATTCATAGGTAGTTTGGCAACTTTCGCCTAACGATGTTGCTTTTTGAAGGACCTCGAGGGGCATAAGGCCTCAACATTGAGGGGTTGAAGACCAAGACCCCCAAAAGAAAGCCATCCGTGTGGCCAAAATTGCTAAGATGGCCATTCGGACTCAACTCCAAACAACATCAACGTCAAGGCCCAAAAAGACCAAAAATCGCGCCCAAAAGCTGGGGCCAAATCAAGAAAAGGTCGCGAAACTCATCATCCAGAATCCACATCCACTCCGAAATGGAGGTCGGGTCGAGGCAGACTTCGGATGCCAGGAACCCGAGGGGCTAGACGGGGCCCTGCCAAACCCAATCGCGCAAAAGGCCAGAATAGATCGTCGCCAGCGTCTCGCCGACCCCAGACCCACCCCGTTAAAAGGCGCCGAAATCGTCGGCCTGCCAAATTATCGGCCCGAGGCCAGTGAATCCCCCCATGGAAATACCCGCTGGCTTTAAGCCGGCCCATCACAACCATCAACATCGGCTTCTTCCCAGCAACCCCGCCCCAGCAAGTACCGGTCTCACTGAGACAAAAGCCACCGCCTAACATTGGGTCGAAGGAGAATGGGCCGAACTACCGGTCTGGCTTTATCCAACCGTGTTAAGTTCCGGAATTGATTTCCGCCGGTGGGGGATCAAGATCCAAAGTTAGAGACGGTCAAAAGCGCACCGCGATGTCAAAATATCTGCTCGAGGCAGTTTACTATCCCATTCGCCTCCCGGAAGGCGCGTCCTTAACAGTGGTAAAGGGCTGCCGAAAGAACTTCCAACAAGAAATCTTCGGCTTTCAAGTCGGAGAATATTCCTATTATTCCGCTCAAAGGCTTTTCCCCGCGGACAAAAGGCCTTATAATGTCGTCCTTCTGACCGCCCAGGCCCTGTGGGGGCAAAAAATTTACGATCCCGGTTTGCGACATTTTTCGCATCTCTTTTAACGCGCCGCATTCAAACGGCCTCCAGGGCTGCCCAAACTGCCAATTATTCGGACACCCGGCCCGGTTTAACGCACGACCCCGTTGCGTAAAAATGCCTCGGAACCATGGCCCCAAGACTGTCCCTCGACCTCGGGACCGCAAGTACTAACCAACATACCAGCCGCCGGCATGCGTCCTGCAAAGGGTCCTGGCCCACGGCCAACCTAAAATTTAAAGGCCCAAACGGGAAGACCACCTCCACCATCCACCATCCCTGGGCCAACCGGTGCCATCCCTCACCCTCCTTCCCCGCCCCTCCCGGCCCTTTCCGGCGTGGCAAATTCCCAGCGCCTCCGCGGCGCCCCCAGCCGGCGTGGGCGGCAAACCCCGGCAACCGCCCGGCGCTCCGCGGAGCGCCCGCACCCGCGCCGCACCCAAAGCCGCTCCGCGGCTTCCCCAGCAAGCTAGCCATAGCAATGGCAGCTCCTGGGAACCCTTTAAACCTGTTAAATTTTAAATCAGTAACTTCCGAAGTCGATGAGCTCTGCCGGTTAGATGCCCCGGTTGGCGGCACCGCCCCTTGGCTGGTTCCGTAAAGGCGAAACCTAATCCGAACTTATTCTTGAGGAACTAAAGGCTAGCACACCCACAACTTTTAGAAACAACGGCCCGGGCCCGGAAAACCACCGCGCTTTTTAATTTAACCTTTTTAAGCAAAGGGTCTCGAAACAAACGACCGAAGTCAAGAATTCCTTCGCGGCGGCGTAGACATTCTACTGGTTTGGGAACTTCCTGGCCCGGAAGGAGGAGATCCGAAGATTGCTAATTTTAATAACCCAGAAAAGCCAGGACCGGCGCTTCACGGCGGCCTCTCATTTTATTATAAAAGTCACTCCTGCGTAGCAATCGACACGCCTCAATCCGAACATTTAAACCTTCCGTCCTGCGGGCCTAGCCGCCAGGTCACGCGCCGTTATTAAACTTGGAATTTCCATGCAGGGAACCCTCACCATCATTCAATCCGACTTCGAACGCTAATTTATCCCAGGAGACGCCGTCTTCCCTCGCCGGCGATTTCCAATAGCCAAACACCCGGTGGAACTCCCCACCAAAATCCGCGGGGTCTGGCATTGGAACAATTATCTGATAAACTCAATTTCGGTGTGGTTGCGCCGTTGATGCCAAACACACTTCCCATACGGGGGGGACATCGACCCGGTTTGGCGATATCGCAATCCGTACAAAACGTCAATCCGCTCTTGGGAGCATTAGAGGTCATCGACGACCTAACATCCGACCACCGTCCCCGTGCTCTTAAAGCTTGGACCTTCTCTTCAAACAAGGTTCTTAGAACTAAAGTCGACTGGCAAAGCAAGTCACAGCTAGACTCCTACTAAGCTCACCTAATTTAGACAACCATACCTAATTACCTGGCACCGCTCACGGAATCTCGCCGCTCATGCGTTCACAATCCATGTTCGGTTCGTCGAGGACTCCTCGAGGCCGTCGGTGGAAAAACCCCCGCTGGGCCGCCAAACGACATCAAGGACCTCTTTGCGACGAAAGGCCGCGATTCGCCCCCGACGGTATCCAATCAGGCGGAACCAAGGCCGGCCGCGCCCGAAACATCAGTCCAAGACGCATAGCTGAATTCCAAAACGATCGGTGGGATCCGTCTGAAATATCCCATCCCCCCCGGGCCTTCGGCGCATTCCCCAAAAAAGCCTCCAAAGGCGGCGGCCAATTCCAACTATGCCCCACTCCATCCAACCCGACAAGCCCCCAGCGTTTCTCCCGATGAAGAAAAAGCCGAATGTCGGCGGACGGTCTCGGGCTCAATGCTCGCCCAGCTCCAAACCGGTGAGGCGCCGCTCATCTCCCGGGTGAGGCGGGGTTGACCGGTTGACGCATCTACCCGCGACGTACTCACCCGTAAACGGGCGAAGTCGAATCGATTTAAAACCAGGAAGCCCGGGGCACCGGGGCCAATCAAACCGCGTCAAAGATTCTTCCGGCTCACCTTATCAACCTTGGTCCTAATCTATAAGCAGGCTCTTTCCGGTTTTTAAACCACGGAAGGACCTTTGAAGTTATGGCTTCCCTCAAACCGGGAAAACCTCCCAACCCCCTACCTCCTATCCCCATTAGCCTGTTAAAACTGGGAAAATCTGAAAGATTGGTTTTGGCCCCGCCTGGGACTTTTATTGCAGGCTAATGGGCCTTTAATCCAGTCAATTTCGGCTTTCGGTAAACTTCCTGCACAATCAAGTGCACCGCATTACGGGCAATTAAATCCCATGTTACGGAGCAATACACTGGGCCCACCTCCGACGTGAAGGCGTTCGACCAAAGTATGGCCGACGGGAAAACAATTATATAAGCCTCGGCGTGCCCAACTCTTGGTACTCATCAGCCAAGGACCTCGGGCGAACGTTCCGATACCGCGTGGGGATCAAATCTCAACCACCGCTCTGGCCGGGTTCCCACAAGGCTCCTCTTGGTCAGTCCTATTCACCCCTTTACACCCCCGGCATCCCCCAAATCACCAAAGTGGCCCGCCTTGTTGCAGACGATCCCATCTTTTCCTCAATCATGTCCTTCCATAATCCAACGACGCCCCAAATCGCGGCCAGTTGCCTTCCGGCGACTGGTTTCGACTTGAGGTAAAATAAACCCTTCCAAAAGCGCGGCAGTCTTGTTTACCAACAAATGGGAGATCCCTCCCATGATCCGGCTCTACACTGCCCAATACCGGGTAATAAAATCAAATACCTCAGGGTCACCCTCGATAAAACCCTCAACCCGGCCCCGCACTAAGCGGGTTCAAAAACGACCCTTCGTCCTGGGTCGCCTGTTTTCCTGTAAATCCAAAGAGCAAGCTATCTCTGCGCAACAAGGTGTTGCTCACCCACAAAACGGTTATCCGTCCACATGGGCCTTACGCCAATCCGGTGTTCCTCGGCCATCCCGACAAAAACATCCACAAACTCCAAACCCTGCAAAACAGGTTTCATACGCAGGGCCACGGGTGTGCACTGGTCGTCCGGCAACCTTGACCGATGGGACCTGGGGTTCCCTCGCCATGCGAAAAGGGCATCTTCCGTTTTTCCGACTCAGCCTTCCCGCAACATCCGAATGAACGGTACTGGCGCCGCCGGCCACGCCAAAATAACGCGTCCTAAACGCCAGGAAACACGCCCGATATAGGCGGCCGCGCCACATGCCCCCGAATCCGGACGACGATATCATCGGTGCGGCACGTGTTTAACGCGACCACGCCCTGCCGCCGAAGGGCAAACGCCCCTGCAACCAGATATCCAGCCGGCCGGCCGATTTTCACCCAATAGATAAGGCGGTTTCTGGCTTTAAAGGTTTTGGCCTGCAACTGGATGAAAATGTTCGGCCGGGTTCGGCCTCCTGGGCACCCTCAATTAAGATCCAGACGGTTTTAAAAAAGTGGCGGCCGAGGCCGAGGGTCTCCCCTCCGGGGACCCTCGGGCTAAAAACAAATTAAGGTGAAGCCTGTGCCGCAAGGTTGGGCCCTCCAAACTCCCGGGTTGTTAAAATGGGTTGCTTTCCCCAACGAAAGTCATCAGATAAACGATAAACGATAAACGATTGTTTTTGATCTGATTCATTTCTATTTAAATTCTTCTGATACAATAGCACATTAATACATCCCAAGGTTTTTAATGATTGCATTTTGCGATATATTATCTACTTTTCGACACCCTTCTTCCAATTGCGTTATTTTCGGTGTTTCAATGAAACGCTTGATATAACCCATATAACTGTAACCCGACCTTCAATACTTTAAAACTGCGGTATATTAATTCAAACCATGCCCCTTTGGCCCTTTTTGATCATAATTTATTTCTATTGTTTAAAATATATCCGCCGATACCAAGGCAATTAATGCATCCTAAAGTAATTTAATGTTTGCATTAAACCTTATTTGTCTACTTGTTCCAACTTTTTTAATAAAGTTTCGTTTCTGGTGTTTTAATAAAACTGCTTATATAAGCCCAATATAACTAAATGGCTTGACCGTTAAATACTTGTAGAACTGCGGTATTTCTTCCAACATGCCCTATTTTGTTTTTATCATGATTCATTTCTATTTTTAAAATATTCCCCTTACAATAGCAATTAATGCAATCCCAATTTTAATGATTGCATTATTCCGGTATATTATCTCTTTTTCGAGCACACTTCTTGGTGCGATTCTATTTCTTGTTTTCAATGAAACGATAAAACCCATATTAATGTTGGCTTGACCTTTCCAATACCCATTGGCCGCGGGTATAATATTAACTTCAACGCCTATTTGGATCATGATTTCATTTCTTTGTTAAAATATTATCTTCTGATACAATTGACAATAATGCACCAAGGTTTTAATGGTTGCATTAAACCGGGTATATTGTCTTCTTGTTGTGCACACCCTTAATAAGATTCTTTCTAATTGATTTTGGAAGCCAATAAGCCCATATAACTAAATAACTTGACCTTTCAATACTTATAGAACTCAGTAAATTATTGAACTTCAACAACCCCCTTTTGCTTTGATCATGATTCATTTCTATTGTTAAAATATTCCCCCGATACAATAACCATTTGCCACCCAGGATTTTCGGTTGCATTAAACGGGTATATTATCTTCTTGTTCTTCACACTTTTTTTTTATAAAATTTCCGTTCCTTAGTGTTTTTAATAAAACTTGCTTATATCAACCCTTTAACTTAAATGGCTTGACCGTTAAAACCTTGATGAACGGGTATATTGGCTACAACGCCCAACCTTTTTTGTTTTGATCATATTTTTCCTATTTAATTTAAAAATTATCTTGATACAATAACATTAATACACATCCAGGATTTAATAATTGCGTTTTAATTTATATTGTTCTTTTCGTGCATATTTTTTAAAAATTTTCAGTTCAATTTTTAAATAAAACAAAGGTTTGCCAAAAAGCCCATATAACTAAATGGCTTGACCGTTAAATACCTTAAACTGCGGAATATTAATTAATTTAAACATTTCATTTGTTTTTGATCCATGATTCGACTTTGTTCGAATATATCCCCATTAAAAGCACATTAACTTTTATCCCTGGGTTTAATCATTTTGCATTATCGCGGTATATTGTCGACTTAAAGTCCCCCTTAATTAAGATTCGTTTTGCTTTTCAATAAAACGGCTTATAACCTTAAACTAAATGGCTTGACCCTAAATACTTGTAGAACTTCTTTATTATTTATTAACTTCATCTATTTGTTTTTAGCAGTTCATTTCTATTAAAATCCTTCCCCCCATTTAAATTGCCATTAAACATCCCAGGATTTTTGGTTGCATTATCGCAGTATATCGTCTCCAAAATTCACCACTTTTCTTAATAAGGTTCGTTTCTATTGATTTAATAAAACAGCTTATATAAGCCCTTATAACTAAATTGACCGGTAAATCTTGTAGAACTGTGGTATATTTTAACTTCCATGCCTTTTTGTTTTGGATCATGATTTTTCTATTGTTAAAATATTCTTCCGATAAATTAACATTAATACAATCCCGGGTTTTAATAATTGCCGTTTTTCGATAGCCTTCTTGTTCGTGCCTTCCTTTTTAATAAAATTTTTCGGTTCTGGTGTTTAAAAAAACAGGCTATAAAAGCCCATATAACAAATAAACCCTTGACCTTAAATCTTGTAGAACTGCGGAATATTATTATTCCAAATACCTATTTGTTTTTTGATCCTTGATTCATTTCTATTATTTAAAATATATTCTTAAATATAATAGCAATTAATCCCATCTTGGAGGATTTTAATATTGCATTTTGCGGTATATTGTCTTTGCACACTTCCAATGCGTTTATTTCGGGTGTTTCAATGAAACCATAAAAACCCATATAACCCGATGGCGGCCGATCAATACTTTAGAACTGCGGTATAAATTAACTTCAACGCCCTTTTGATTTTGATCATGATTCATTTCTGTTTTAAAATATATCTTCCGATACAATTAGCCACATTTTAATAATTGGGGTTTTAATTTTATTTAATCAATAAATTTTCCGGTTTAGGTTTTTAAAACGGTTAAAAAGACCATATAACTAAAACCCGACCGTTAAATACTTATGGGAACGGAATATTAAACAAACATTCCTTTTGTTTTTGGTCATGGTTATTTCTGTTGTTCGAATATATCCCCCGATACAATAGCAAATTAATGTACTTAATAATTTTGTTTGCATTAAACCAGTATATTGTCAACTTGTTTCTTGCACCTTTTTTTTTCAAAAGTTTTCCTTTCCTGTGTTTAAATAAAACGGCTTATAAAGCTCTTATAACTTTGAAAACGACCTTTTAAATACTTGTAGAACTGCGGTAAAATTATTAACTTAACTTGCCTATTTGTTTTTGATCATAACATTTCTTTTTAAAAATATATCCCCTTTACAATCAAATTTAAAGGATTTTAATGATTGCAATAAACCGGTATATTGTCTTCTTGTTTCTTTGCACCCTTAATAAGATTCGTTTCTAGTGATTTTTAAAACGGCAATTAAAGCCCCTTATAACTAAATGGCTTGACCGTTTCAATACCCCGGAACTGCAGAAAAATTTTGACTTCAACATGCCTTTTCTTTTGATCCTTGTTCATTTTCATTGTTCCCCGTTCAATAACATTAATGCCTCCCAGGATTTTAACGTTTGCAAAACGGGTATATTGTCTTCTTTTCTGCACACTTTTTTTTAAAATTTCGTTCCTAGTGTTTTAATAAAACTTCTTATATCAGCCCCCTTCTTCGTAAAACGGCCGTTAAATACTTGATGAACGGGGTATATTATTTACAACAGGCCTTTTGTTTGGTCGTTCATTTTCTTTGTTAAAATATATCTTCTGATATAATAGCATTAATGCATTTGAATTTTAATGGTTGCAATTATTGCGGTATATTTCCTGTTCAATTTTACTTCTTCCAATTGCGATTCTATTTTCGGGTGTTTCAATGAAACTTGATATAAGCCCATATAACTGTTGGTTAAACGGCCGTTCAATAACTTTGAACTGCGGGTATTTTAACCAACATGCCTTTTGCTTTTTGATCATAATTTTTCTATTGTTTAAATATTCCCCAATACAATACCTTTTGATAAACATCCAGGATTTTAATGATTCATTAAACCGGTATAATAATCTACTTGTTCGGCCAACTTCTTTTAATTGCGATTCTGGCCGGTGGTTTCAATGAAACCTTGATATAAACCCTTATAACTGATCGGCCTTCAATACTTTAGAACTGCGGTATAAATATTAACTTCATCTGCCTTTGCTTTGATCTTGATTAAATTTCTATTGTTCCAAATTATCCCCATTTAAATGGCACTGGCCACATCCAAGGATGTGAATTGCATTAAAACCGGTATTTATTTACTTGTTCGTCTACTTTTTTAAATAAAGTTTCGTTCCTAGTGTTTTAATAAAAACTGTTAATAGCCCATATAACTAAATCTTGACCGGTTAAATACTTGTGGGGAACTGCGGTTGTATTATTAACTTAACATGTCTTTTTGCTTTTGATCATGATTTTTCATTGTTAAATATATCCCCGATACAATAACACTTAAACATCCAAGGTTTTAATGATTAAACCATTATTTTTTATTCGTGCATACTTTTTTAAAATTGTTTCTAATGTTTTAAAAACGGCATAAAGCTCATATTTCCTAAATGGCCCGGCCTTAAATACTTGTAGAACTTTGCGGTTATAATATTAACTTCAACATCCCCTTTTTTTTTGATCGAATTTATTTCTATTTTTAAATATATCTTCAATACAAACCAATAATCATCCAGGATTTTAATAATTATTATTATTTTATAATTCTTTGTTCAAACACGCTTTCAATTGGATTCTGTTTGGGTTGTTTCAATGAAACCCTTGATTAAACCCATATAACTGTTATTAAACCAAATAATTGTTAGAACTGAGGAAATTATTAACTTTTCCTATTTGTTTTTGATCATGATTCATTTCTTTGTTAAAATTCCCCCGATAATGCTTTAATAATCATCCCAAGGTTTTTAATTGCATTTAAATATTGTCCTACTTGTTTTGCATACCAATAAATTTTCCCGTTCTAGTGTTTAAATAAACAACATAAAATACTTTAAACTAAATAAAACCCAAAAACTTTTTGAACTGCAGTATATTAAACTAAATTTTTTTTGATCGATTCATTTCTATTATTAAAAATTAATCCCCCCATTTAATACCAAATTAATGCACCCAAATTCAATGGTTGCATTAAACCGGTATATTGCCCTACTTGTTTGTTTTGCCCTTTTTAATAAAGTTTTGGTTTTTGTTTAAAAAACTTTTATTAAACTTCAAAGGCTTGAAATTTAAATACTTGTAAACTGTGGTATTTAACTGCTAAACCTTTTGTTTATGGGTTCCATTTTCTAATTTTAAAATATATCCTCCAATAAAATACATCCCAAGGGATTTTAATTTTTCCTTTGTTCTACTTTTGTTCATTTTTTAATAAATTTTCCCGGTTTTGGTGTTTAATTTAAAACGGAAATATTTAAACCTATAAACTAAATAAAACGACCGCTAAAGCCCTTGTAGAACTGCTGTATTTAAACTTAAATGCCAGTTTTGATTGTTCCTTTTGTTAAAAATATATCCCCCGTTCCCTTACAATTTGGCCACTTCCTAGGAAATTTTGCATTAAACCTTATATTATCTCTTTTCGTAGCCACTTTTAATAAAAGTTTCGTTGCTGGTGTTTTAATTTTAAAACCCCTATAACAAATGGCCTTGAACCGTTAAATACTTGTAGAACACGGTATATTATTAACTTAAACCCGGCCCAGTTTGACCATGATTCATGTCTATTTTAAAATGTATCCTCTTGGTACAATTAACATTAATCACATCCCAAGGTTTTGTTGATTTTTCGGTATAGCCTGGTTGACACCTTCTTCCAATTCGTTTCCTGTTTTGGGTTTTCAAGAAAACGCTTGAAACCCGCCTGTATGAATTGACGGTTCCTCCGGGGCTGCGGCGAAGCCTTCAACGCCTTTTGGGTTTTGATCTGGCGTTTTTTTTTTTCTGCCAATTTGACCTTAATGCATCCCAAGGTTTTAATGATTGCATTATCGGATATTTTGGAAGTTGCCCTTTTCTTAATAAGATTCGTTTCCAATGATTTAATCGACGGCTTAATAAACCGTTTATTAAAAAAACGACCGTTCTACCATGGAACTGCCGTAAATTTATAACTTCAACATCATATTTGGGTTTTGGCAGTTCATTTCCTTTTGTTAAATATTCCCCGATAACAATAACATTAATGCTTCCCAAATATTTTAATGTTTGCATTAAACCGGTATTATTAACTTTTCATTTTTTTTTTTTTAATAAAGTTTCGTTGCTAGTGTTTTTTAAGTAAAACGAAATAAAAGCCCATATAATAAATAAATGACCGTTAAATACTTGTGGAACTTTTGGTTATTAATTCAAAACATCTTTTTTTTTTGGTCCCTTGATTCATGTCCTTTGTTAAAATATATCCTCTGATACAATAGCACATTAATACAATCAGGATTTTAATATTGCATTTTTCGGTATATTGTCTACTTTTTCGAGCACACTTCTTTAATTGGGTTTGTTTTTTGTTTCAATGGGCGATATAAGCCCATATAACTTTGACCGTTCACTTTGAAACTGCGGAAAATATGAACTTCAAACATGCTTGTTGTTTTGATCAAACAAAAATCCAAACGTTGGCTTCTCGGGTCACCGGACCCCCGCTTTCGATCCGCTCCACTTCCCTGCGCCATCCCTTGGCCCCCGTGGCCGCCCTCCCCGACGCCTCAAGTGGCCAGAAGAAGACGTCAGTCGTCGTGTCATCGTGCATCAGTGCTTGCGGCAGTTGGGTGTGGTATTTTGCCGGGAAGGTGTGTTCGACGCGTTGGGCGTACGCGCCTGCGCGCGAATAGCTTGTAGCCGTCCGATCGGATGAATGGTTTCGATTTTGCCCATCCAATTTAATTTTCCCCTTTACAGCGTTCAGACCCTTCTTTTGGGATGTAGGGACCCTTTTTATATTAGTTTACATTTGCCCTTAAATTCATCTGCCACTTTCACCCGAACGTAGTTAATTTAAAATCCCCACCACCCACGTGGTATTTTTCTTATCCAATTTCGCTGGTTTGCTGCCACCGGGCGGCCGTTTCCCTGGCGCTCCTAAAGGCGCTGGTTTTCCTTTTTAACGTTAGGTTTACACCTCCTGCTCACTGGGGCGGGGAGGGGTGCCCCCCCCCAACCTCCCGGGGGTGCCCCGCGTTTACCAACGTGGTTCCGGGCTAGTTTGGCAACATCGCCCTGGTGTTGCATTTAATCTGAAACCCTAAGGGCATAGGCCTCAACAGTTTAAAAAAAATCCCAATGATTAAGCCATCCGCTTAACGCCCCAACGATAGCAATCCAGACCGTGGGCCGTTCGGGCAATAACGTCAGCCAAGCCCAAGAACCCAAAAATCGCGCGCCTCAGCTGGGGCCACGTCGGAGGGAATTCCCGCCCTTCCCGAAACCACGCGGAACCAACGTCCGGCTCCAAAATGGAAGTCGATGGAAAACGTAGGCTCGGACCACGGTGAATCCGAGGACGCAGGGCTTTCTGCCCATTAAGCGCAAGAAAAGGCAAAATAAGGTCATCACCAGCCCACATCGCCAAACACGGGCCCGCCCGGCAAACGCCGTCGCAGCAAGACTATCGGCCCCGGGGCCAGTAAGGCCCCCCCCCCGTAAGCCAACAAGCCTGCTTCACCCCAATAACGGCCCTCAAAGCATCTTGCCTCTCAGCGCCGCCCGCTGCCTCACAGCAAGTTCGGTCACTCCAAGGACAAAAAAGGCCGCCGGTCTACATTGGGTCCAAAAAAGATGGGCCAGGTTTGGGCCTCCGCTTAACCGCGCCAAATTCGGCCAAGATTCCGCGGTGGGATCAAAATCCGTTGAGACGGTGGCCACCGCGACGTCACCTTTCCTGCTCCGAAGCGGTATTACTATTCACAATTCCGCTCCCGGAAGGAAGCGCGTCCTTCCAGACATGGTCAAGGGCTGCCGGAAGGAACCCAACCGAGATATTCAATTTAAAAATGGAAATTCCGATCTATTCCCGCAAAAATTTTTTACCACCCGCGGACAAAAAAAGCCATGAACGTCGTCCTTCTGACCTCAACCTCTCCGGAGGGCAAGAAAGTATATGATTTTTAAAGAGCCAATCGGTGCATTTCTTTTTTGCCGCCCGAAACGGCCTCCCCGGGGCGGTCCGCAACTGCCAATTATTCAGGACAACCCCAATTGCCCACGGCCCGTTGCGTGAAATCCTGGGGACCATGCCCCGAACTGCCCACGACCTCGGGACCGAGGCCCCCTTGCTGCTCGGAAACCGCCGGGCATGCGTAAACTGCCGGCCCGGCCACGGCCAGCTATCTGGGTGCCCAAGGCGCCCAAGGCGGAACCACCTCCCCATCCCCCTAAACCCACCGGTGCCATCCCTCACCTCCCCGCCCCTCCCCGGCCTGCCCCGGCGTGGCGGATTCCCAGCCCTCCCGGCGGCCCCTTAATGCCCGGGCAAGCGCCGGCCCCTGGCCTGCGCCGGGCGCCGCGTAGCCCCCGCACCCGCGCCCGCCCGCACCCCAAAGCGCCCCCGGGCCTCCCAGCAAGCTAGCCATTGCTGGCCCTGGGACCTTTCTGATGTGTTGGTTAACGAAGACTTCCGCGAAGTCCGTGGGCTCACCCCGAGGTTAGATGCCACCGTTGGCGCTTTTACCCCCCGCGGCTGGACTCCCAGGTACGACATCAACTTTTCGTGGGAACTAAATGGATAATACCACCCTGGCAAAACCGGGGGCCCGGTAAAAAACCGCATTCAACCTAAAGTCTTTTTTCAACCAAAACCGGTCTCAGAAACAAACGACCAAAGTCAAAAGAATTCCCTTCGCAAAGGCGTAAAGACGAACCTCGGTGCGGGAGACCTTCCTAAAGCCCGGAAGAGATCCGAAGATTGCTTAATTTTAAACCCGCCAGAAAAGCCAGGGGACCGGCGCTTCCACCGGCGGCCTCTCATTTTATAAAAAATCACTACCTGCGGAATCGACAAATTCGAATCTAAAGCATTTAAACCTCGATCTGGGTTAACCATGGATACCCCGTTTAAGCCGGTATATTTCCAATAGAGAACCCCATCCCAATCCGATTCCGGAGACGCCTTTAATACCCAGGGGCCCGCGTCCAATCCTCCCGGCGATTTCTAGCGGCACCGGTTTGGAATCGCCCACTACAAATTCCGCAGGAATTTAACATTGGACGTTGTCAAGACAAGCCAATTTCCAGTGTGGTTTGCGCCGTTGATGCAAACACCCTTCCCACCGTAATTGGGACAACGACCGGATGTGGCGATATTGCTATCGTAAAAAACGTCAATCCGCTCCAGGAACGGGGTCATGTTTGGCCAACCTCAGACCACCGTCCCGTGCTCTTAAAGCTAGGACCCGCAAATCCACCAAAAAACAAGTTCTTAAGAACCTTAAAGTGACTGGCATAAACAAATTAAGCTAGACTCTACTAGCTCACCTCATTTTACCATACCCAATCCTAAACACCCCGCTCACGGTGAATCTCCGCCGCTCAGCCGTTCAAAGTCATGTCCAAAGTGTCCCGTCGAAAGGTTCCCTCGAGGCCAAATCCCAGTGGAGGAAAACCCCGCTGGGCCGCCCGACATGGGGCCTCTTGCGGACGCAAAGAGGCCGCGATTCGCGCCCGATTTTTCCAACCGGGCGGGGGGCCGAAACGCTACGCGCCCCGACTTTCAGTCCAAGATGCGCGGCTGGTTCCGGGCGATCGGTGGGATAGCGATCAAACAACCTTCATCCCTCACATGTGGCCTTCTGGCGCATTCCCAAAAACCTCAAAGGCGGCGGAACCATCCAGCTTCCGCCACTCATCCCCCGGCAAGCCCCACAGCTTTCGATGAGGAAAAAGCCGAATGTCGGCCGACGTCTCGGGCTCAATGCTCCCCACCAACCGGTGGGCCGTATCTCCGCAAGGTAGAGGCAGGTTGACCGGGTTGACGCAATCCCCCCACGCGACGTACTCACCCCTTGGAAAGCGAAATTGAATCGTTAATCAAAAGCTTAAACCACGGGAAAGGCCCCGGGCACCGTGGCTTCAAACCGCGTCATAAGATTCTTCCATTCATCTCATCAACCTCCTAGTCCTAATATATAACGCAGCTCTTTAGGGTATTTTTAAACCGGAAGGGATCTGAGATTATAAACTTCCTCAAACCAGGAAAACCTCCCAACCAACCAACCTCCCTTCCGCCCCTTAGCCTTGCTTAAGGGCTTGGGAAAAATCATAAAGAAACTAGTTTTGCCCCGCCTGCAGGACTTTATGCAGGCAATGACTTCCCAATCCAGTCAGTTCGGCTTTCCAGGCCAAACATTTCCCCACACATCAATTGCACCCTCACGGAAGCATCAAATCCCCGATTTAAGGGGCCCAACACACAGGGCGCTTTTTCCTCGACGTGGGAAGGCGTTCGACAAAAAGGCACGACGGAAGCATATTACAAGAATTAAGCTCGGCCTGTTCATTCGTACTCATCATCGGACTTTCTCGGAAGCGAAACGTTCCGATACCGCGTCGAGGAACCAAAATCCCAACCTCACCGCCGCTAGCCGAATTACCCCAAAGGCTCCAGTGCTGGGCCCGTCCTTTCACCCTCTACACCAACAGCCCTCACCCAACTATAAAGTTAAACCGCCTTGCCAGACGACACGTTTTTACATCCGGCATTTATCTTCCAACCGTTCAAGTCGCAGCCAGGCGCTTCGACGACTGGTTTCGACGTTGGAGGATCAAAATAAACCCAACCAAAAGCGCGGCAGTCTTGTTTACACACAGAATGCCGACGATCCCATCCATGATCCAACTCCTCGACCACCCAATTCCCCAGGGTAAACCACGGTCAAATAACCTCCAGGGTAACCCTCGTAAATCCTCCAGCTTCGGCCCCACATCAAACGGGTCAAAAAAACGGCCCCTACGTCCCTGGGTCGCCTATTCCCCTAATCAATCCCAAAAGCGCCTGCCCGGCAAAGGTGTTGCTATAAAACCAGTTATCCCAATTGCGACACGCCAGTCCGGTGTTCGCTCGCCATCCCATTTCAATATCCACAAACCCAAGCCCACCCAAAACAGGTTCATACGCGGGCCACGGGTGGGTGCACTGGTGCTGCTGAGGACCTCCATGTGGACCGGGTTGCCCTCCATTCATAATTTTTTAAAACAAGCATCGATCAAATTTTTTCATTCCGGCTTGAACATCCGGAAACTGGCCCGTAACCCGCCGATTCCGTAACCACGCAAATTGTTTCATCCCCAATAAAGGAAGCACGTTGGGATAAGAGCGCCGCGCCATATCCCACAGATCCGGACGACGATATAACGATCTTGCAAGCACGTGTTAAATCGGACTATCAAACACCCTTTGCCCTCGCCGCCGGGGAAACGCCAACCCGTACGAGTTTCGGCATCCAGGCCGATTCCCAACCGTTGGGGCGGTTTTAGCAAAAATTAAGTCCAAAAGCAACTGATCAAACCCGAGGGTTTCGGCCCACCGGGCCCCTCGATAATGTTTCGGGTTAAAAAGGATCAAAAAGCAACCGAGCCGGGGTTCCGGCCCCTTTCCTGGGCACCCTCGGTTAGATCCTGACGGTTTTAAATGGAGCGGCCGGGCCAGGGTTCTCCCCTCTGGGGACCCTCGGCTAAGCCAACAAATTAAAGAGGTGAACCGTGCACGCTTAAATTGCCAGCCCTCGACTCCGCCGGGTTGAATGGTTGACTCCACCAACAGGGTCATCAGATAAACGGTAAACGATATTGTTTTTGATCATGATTCATTTCTTTGTTAAAAATATATCTTCCTGATTAAATAGCCATTAATGCCACCCAAGGTTTTAATAATTGCATTACGATATATTGTCTCCTTTTCGACACACTTCTTTAATTGCGATTTTTTGGGGTGTTTCAATGAAACGCTTGATATAAGCCCATATAACTGTTTAAACCCGACCGTTCAATACTTGTAAAACTGCGGATAATATTAACTAACAGCCTTATTTTAGCCGTCATATTTATTTTCTATTTTTTAATATATCCCCATTTCCAATTGCACATTAATACATCCAGGATTGGTTGATTTAAACCAGTATATTTCTACTTGTTTTGCTTTACCAAAAATTTTTGGTTCTAGTGTTTTAAATAAAACAACATAAAAGCCTTATAACTAAATCCCGAGTTAAATACTTGAAAACGGTATATTAATTAACTTCAACATGCCTTTTGTTTTTGATCCCAGTTCATTTCTATTATTAAAATAATCCCCCAAATACAATAACTTAATGCACTCCGGAATTTGTGGTTCATTATCGCAGTATATTGTTACCAAATTCCTTTTCCTTAAAAGGATTCGTTTTATGGTGTTTCTAAACGGCTTATATAAACCCATTTAACCTAAATGGCCCGACCGTTAAATCTTGTAGAACTTTGAAATTATTAACTTAACATGCCTATTTGTTTTTGATCCTTGGTGCATTTTTTGTAAAATATATCCCCGATACAATAGCACATTAATGCCATCCCAAGGTTTTTAAATTGCATTAAACCGGTATATTATTACTTTTCATTACACTTTTTTGAATAAAGTTTCCTTTCCTGGTGTTTTAATAAAACAAAAACATATAGCTCTTAACTAAATGGCTTGACCTTTAAAATACTCGTAGAACCCCTTAATTATTAATTAACATGCCTATTTGTTTTTGATCAGATTCAAACTATTTTAAAATATATCCTCCAATATAAATAACACATTATAACACATCCCAAGGTTTTAATGGTTGCATTTAAACCAGTATATTGTCTTCTTGTTCGTGCATACTTTTTTTAATAAAGTTTTCGTTCCAGTGTTTTTTTAAAAGCAAAAGGCCCCCAACCCTTAAATAAACCACCGTTAACTATTTGGGTAAATTATTCTTCAACATTGCCTATTTGTTTTGATCATGATTTATTTTTATTGTTAAAATATATCCCCGATACAATTAGCCATTAATAACATCCAGGTTTTTAAGTTGCATTATCGCATATAATACTGGGAATTCCACTTTTTCTTAATAAGATTCTTTGATGTTTTTAATAAAAACGCTTATATAATTTATAACTAAATGGCTTGACCAAATTAATTGGAATTACGGAATATTAATTCTTCAACATGCCTAATTTGTTTTTATCATGATTCTTTTATTTTAAAATATATCCCGATAACAATGGCATTAATTGCCATCCCAATTTTTAATGGTTGCATTAAACCATTCCTAATCTACTTGTTCGGACACTTCTTCCAATTTGCGATTATATTTCGGTGTTTCAATGAAACCTTGAATCCCTTATAACTTGTAAACGACCTTTCAATACTTGTAGAACTGCTTAAATAATTAACTTCAAATATTCCCATTTGCCTTTTGGATCATAATTTATTTCCTTTGTTTAAAATTCCCGATACAAAGCGCATTAATACTCCGGGGATTTTATTGATTGCATTAAACCGGTTAATATCTACTTATTCCGTGCATACTTTTTTAATAAAGTTTCGTTTCAAAGTGTTTTAAAACGGCTTATTAAGCCCATATAACAAAATCTTGGCCGTTAAAACTTGTAGAACTGCGGTATAATATTAACTTTAACATGCCCCATTTGTTTTTGATCCTTGATTCATTTCTATTATTTAAAATATATCTTCTGATACAATAACATTAATAACATCCAAGTTTTTAATAATTTACTTGTGCATTATTGTCTATTGTTCCAAACACATTCTTCCAATTGCGATTCTTTTTCCGGTTTTCAAATGAAACGCTTGATAAAAGCCAAACTGTGGAAACCGACCTTTTTCAATACTTTGGGGGGTATAATATTAACTTCCAAATCCTATTTGTTTTGATCATGATTCATTTCTTTGTTAAAATATTCTTCTGATACAATGGCACAATAATGCACATCCCAAGGTTTTAAATTGCATTATTGCGGTATAATTTCTACTTGTTCGAGCACACTTCTTCAATTTGCGATTCTTTTGGTGTTTCAATGAAACGCTTGATATAGCCCATATAACTTGTAAGGACCGTTCAATATTAGAACTGCAGTATAATAAACCTTCAACTTTTATTTACTTTTGATATAATTTTTTCTTTGTTTAAATATATCCTCCGATACAATAACACATTAATACATCCAGGATTTAAGGTTCTAAACCGGTATATTATCTCTTGTTCATTATACTTTTTTAATAAAGTTTCGTTTTCAAGTGTTTTAAAAACGGCTTATTCCATTATAAAAATAAAATTAAAATTGGCAAGAACTGCGGTATAATATTAACTTCAACATGCCTTTTGTTTTTTGATCATGATTCATTTCTATTGTTAAAATATATCTTCTGATACAATGGCACATTAATGCCATCCCAGGTTTTAATGTTGCAATTCCGGTATATTGTCTCTTGTTTCAAACACACTTCCTTTTGCGGATTCTATTTCGGTGTTTCAATGGGAAACCGTAAAAGCCCTATAACTGTAGCAAAACCCGAACCTTTCCTTTAAGAACCGGTATAAATATTAACTTCAACATGCCTATTTGTTTTGATCATGATTCATTTTCTATTGTTAAAATATATCTTCTGGGTTCTTTCCAATAATGCCATCCCAAGGTTTAATGATTGCTTTTGGGTATATTAATCTCTGTTCGGCACCTTTTTCCAATTTGCGTTCTGTTTCGGGGTGTTTCTGAAACCCTTGATTAAGCCCAAATAACTGTGCAACTTGACCGTTCAATACGAGAACTGCGTTATAATAATTAACTAAGCATCCTATTTGCTTTTGATCATAATTTATTTCTATTGTTAAAATATATCCCCCGATACAATAGCACATTAATGCCATCCAAATTTTTATTGCATTAAACCGGTATAATATCTACTTGTCCATTCATACTTTTTTTTAATAAAAATTCGTTTCTAGTGTTTTAAAAAACGGCTTATAAAACTCATATATTAAATGGCTTGACCGTTAATCTTTGTAGAACTGCGGTATGTTTTAACAACCATGCCTTTTTGTTTTTGCTCATAAATTCATTTCTTTGTTAAATAAATCCCGATACAATAACATATTAATGCACATCCCAGGATTTTTAATGATTTAATTATCCAAGTATTTTCTCTTAGGTCACACTTTTCTTAAAAGATTCGTTTCCCTTGATTTTAATAAAACGGCATATAAGCCCATATAACTAAAAAACGACCGTTAAATAATTTAGAACTTCGGAATATTATTAACCTTTCCTATTTGTTTTTATCATTGATTCATTTTTATTGTTAAAATATAATCCCCCCAAATACAATAACATTTGCCATCCAAGGATTTTAATGATTGCATTTTGCCGGTATATTGTCTACTTGTTCAACCCTTCCAAATTGGGATTCTGTTTCCGGTGTTTTCAATGAAACAACGATCCAATAACTGGGGCTTGACCTTTCAATACCCGAGAACTGGGTATAATTAACCAACATGCTTGTTTGTTTTGATCATGATTCATTTCTATTGTTAAAATATATCCCCCGATACAATAGCACATTAATGCACATCCCAGGATTTTAATGATTGCATTATTGCGGTATATTGTCTACTTGTTCGAGCACACTTCTTCCAATTGCGATTCTATTTTGGTGTTTCAATGAAACGCTTGATATAAGCCCATATAACTGTATGGCTTGACCGTTCAATACTTGTAGAACTGCGGTATAATATTAACTTCAACATGCCTATTTGTTTTTGATCATGATTTATTTCTATTGTTAATATATATCCCCCGATACAATAGCACATTAATGCACATCCCAGGATTTTAATGATTGCATTAAACCGGTATATTGTCTACTTGTTCATGCATACTTTTTTTAATAAATTTTCGTTTCTAGTGTTTTAATAAAACGGCTTATAAAAGCCCATATAACTAAATGGCTTGACCGTTAAATACTTGTAGAACTGCGGTATATTATTAACTTCAACATGCCTATTTGTTTTTGATCATGATTCATTTCTATTGTTAAAATATATCCCCCGATACAATAGCACATTAATGCACATCCCAGGATTTTAATGATTGCATTATCGCAGTATATTGTCTACTTGAAGTGCACACTTTTCTTATTAAGATTCGTTTCTAGTGTTTCAATAAAACGCTTATATAAGTCTCATTTAACTAAATGTAGTACTTGACCGTTAAATACTTGTAGAACTGCGGTATATTATTAACTTCAACATGCCTATTTGTTTTTGATCATGATTCATTTCTATTGTTAAAATATATCCCCGATACAATAGCACATTAATGCACATCCCAGGATTTTAATGATTGCATTAAACCGGTATATTGTCTACTTGTTCGTGCACACTTTTTTTTAATAAAGTTTCGTTTCTAGTGTTTTAATAAAACGGCTTATATAAGCCCATATAACTAAATGGCTTGACCGTTAAATACTTGTAGAACTGCGGTAAATTATTAACTTCAACATGCCTATTTGTTTTTGATCATGATTCATTTCTATTGTTAAAATATATCCCCGATATAATAGCACATTAATGCACATCCCAGGATTTTAATGATTGCATTAAACCGGTATATTGTCTACTTGTTCGTGCATACTTTTTTAATAAAGTTTCGATTCTAGTGTTTTCAAAAACGGCTTATAAAAGCCCATATAACTAAATGGCTTGACCGTTAAATACTTGTAGAACTGCGGTATATTATTAACTCAACATGCCTATTTGTTTTTGATCATGATTCATTTCTATTGTTAAAATATATCCCCCGATACAATAGCACATTAATGCACATCCCAGGATTTTAATGATTGCATTATCGCAGTATATTGTCTACTTAGAAGTGCACACTTTTCTTAATAAGATTCGTTTCTAGTGTTTTAATAAAACTGCTTATATAGCCCCATATAACTAAATGGCTTGACCGTTAAATACTTGTAGAACTGCGGTATATTATTAACTGCAACATGCCTTTTTGTTTTTGATCATGATTCATTTCTATTGTTAAAATATATCCCCGATACAATGCATATTAATTCACAAACCAGGATTTTAATAATTGCATTAAACCGGTATATTGTCTACTTGTTCGTGCATACTTTTTTTAATAAATTTTCGTTTTTAGTGTTTAAATAAAACGGATTATAAAAGCCCATATAACTAAATGGCTTGACCGTAAAATACTTGCAGAACTGCGGTATATTATAAACTTCAACATTCTTATTGTTTTTGATCATGATTCATTTCTATTGTTAAACTATTCCCGATACAATACCACATTAATGCAAATATCAGGATTTTAATGATTGCATTATCGCAGCATATTGTTACTTAGAAGTGCACACTTGTCTTAATTAAGATTCGTAATTAGTGTTTTAATAAAACGGCTATAAAAGCTCATATAACTAAATATCTTGACTGTTAAATACTTGTAGAACTGCGGTAAATTATGAACTTCAACATGCCTATTTGTTTTTGATCATGATTCATTCTATTGTTAAAATATATCCTCCGATATAATAGCACATTAATGCACATCCCAGGATTTTAATAATTGTTATCGCAGTATATTGTCTACTTAGAAGTGCACACTTTTCTTAATAAGATTCGTTTCTAGTGTTTTAATAAAACGGCTTATATAAGCCCATATAACTAAATGGCTTGACCGTTAAATACTTGTAGAACTGCGGTATATTATTAACTTCAACATGCTTATTTGTTTTTGATCATGATTCATTTCTATTGTTAAAATATATCCCCCGATACAATAGCACATTAATGCACATCCCAGGATTTTAATGACTGCAATATTGCGGTATATTGTCCACTTGTTCGAGCAGTCTTCTTCCAATTGCGATTCTTTTTTGGTGTTTCAATGAAACGCTTGATATAAGTTCATATAACTCTATGGCTTGACCGTTCAATACTTGTAGAACTGCAGTATAATATGAACTTCAACATGCTTATTTGTTTTGATCGAACACAGAGCGCCTCCAACATGAGCGCCCAACACAGAGACGCCTCCAGCAGCGGTCCGACCGCACGTGTTCGCCGCAAGTCTCAAGCCGCTTCGCAGAAGTCATCGTCCGCCGCCGTGAAACCGTCTCGCTGCGCCATCTGCGTTTTATGAGTGCACCTGCGCTCATAGAGCCTTTTGTCGCACCGCTGACGTCATCGCGGAGGAATTTATTGCGCTACCTCAGCGGTCGGCTTGTACGCAGCCGTGTTTTGCAACTCGTTTGCATAACACAATTGTGTTGCTACCGCTTGTAGCTAAGCGCATAATCTGTTTCTTAGGGTTATTTAATTCGTTTCTGGCCGAACAAGCG
>JAGSMT010001459.1:0-11495 GCA_029286875.1 Lamproptera curius
CAAAGGCGACTTAAATGCAAACATCCCGACTTTGCACGCCAAACCAAATGCAATAAATTGCTGGAACTCGAGCCACTCAACATAAATATAATAAGCTCCCAGGACCCCAACTAGATACTCAGAGGCTCCAGGCATAGCGCTCCTAGCACTATAGACCTGCTATTAGTTAGAGACGTCTCGCTCGATGTCGTATCGATGAGGCACTCTGTGAGTTAGAACTCTGACCACTTGCCGGTCTTTATTCAAATTGGGCCAAGGCGCCGGTGCGGTCCCTACGACCAAAACCGTAACAAATTGGCATTGTCTTGAACGCAAACTCAAGGCTATGGACCCCAAAGTTAGCTCAAACTACCGGAGGTTATTGATAGTGTAGACCAAAGCATATATTGCCATCGACAGTATCACAACGCATATCTCATCAGCCATCGACGACTCGAAAAGACAGTCAAGGTTTCGGGTGACCGCAACTTTGGCTTGCCGTTCAGTATTCGATGTCCTGATAAGAGAAAAAACTACACTCAAGCGGGCGTTTTATCGCTATCCGTCCGAGTCAAACCGATTTCGCTTTAGGAAACTTCGGTTAGAGGTCAGAGACAGGATAGAATTACACCGCAAAGAATCGTGGTTAGGACTGATGGAAGACTTAGAGCCATCGCACCTGCCTAGTGGCAGTTGGCTCGACGTATGAAGTCGGATCCCGCGACGCCATGCCGCCATTATCAAAAGCCAACCGGGGCTTGTTGCTTTCGATGACTTCGAAAAGGCCGAATGTAGCCAATACGCTGAAAGGCAATGTACGCCATCTCGCACACACGCCGACGCGGCCCACCTATCGGAGGTTGACGTCTAGTCGAACTTAGGGCTGCCTACCGCCAGAGGGCGATAATTTAAAGCTAGTGACCGGAGGAGGTTGCATGATATTATTAAGGGTCTTAAACCCGGTCGGCACCTGGCCCAGACCGTATCTCAAATAGAACTCTAAAATACTTGCAGCCCTATTGTCTGTGTATTGGTTAACATTTTTAATATTTTACTATCAACATGTACTTTTCCTGATGCCTGGAAAGAGCCATCGTCATCGGTATTCCCAAAGCCGAACAAACCCTCCTAACCTACCCACGGGTTATCGTCCAATTAGCTTGCTCAATTGCTTGGGCAAAGCTATATGAAACATAATTCTCTTCGGTTGAAAGACCAACCTTCTCCAATAACCTCATCCCAGACGAGGCAATTCGGTTTCGTCCGAAGCACTCGTGTCCCGACCAAATTATCGCCTGACGGAATTCATTCTGGAATGCCTTCACCAACCCAAACCCCGTATCACGGGGCCGTCTTCTTCGATGTCGCAAAGGCATTTGACAAAGTCTGGCACAACGGCGATTTACAAGCTGTACATTCTCAAAGTGCCGGACAGGCTGGTTCACATCATCCAAGCCTACTTGTCAAATCGCTCTTTCCGATATCGAGTCGAGCACCCTGTCCACGAAACGCGCTCCAAGCGGGCGTCCCTCAAGGATCGGTCCTATCACCTTTATTATTCGCGCTCTACACGAGCGATATTCAAAACCTGACGATGTCAATCTGGCACTTTTCGCCGATGACACCGCTCTCTATTGTTCGTCGCTTAGACCGAACTACATCTTTAAAAAGCTTCAGAACGCGATCAATCGTTTGGCGAATGGTTTCGTAAATGGAGAATCGACGTCAATCCCGATAAAAGTGTAGCAATACACTTTCATCGGTCTAGATTACGTCGTGATTACAGTACCCCGGTCCCTCAACCCAGGCGTCAGGATAAGGCCACGCGCTGGCCGACACCAGACACTAGGGAACGCTAAACTTTACGGCCAACCGATCCCATGGAAAGGAGCCAAATACCTGGAGTGTGACCTTCGACTCGCAACATGTCGTTCAAAAGTCATATTCAGGACGTTAGGAGAAAGGCTTTGTTCGTTTCGACCAGACTCTATCACCTAACGAATTCTAACAGTAAAATGTCGCTCAAATATAAACTTTTATTGTACAAAGGTATGCGCACGACCAATCATGGCTTATGCATGCCAAACTTCGCTCACGCATCCTCACGCTCCTAAAGCAACTACAAGTAGTTCAAACAAATTCATCCGCCGCGCCACAGGACAGTGGTACCAAAGAAATGTAACTTACAGCGACTGCAAATTGTTGCCGACACTCCGCGAGCACTTTAAAAGTTAACTCGCAAACACATAGATAAAGTTGTCAACCACAGCAACCTCTGCTGCTAAAAGCAGCAACGATACAGCCGATCCAAACGCGTCTAGCCAAAAGCGTGAACCGCGAAACGTTCTTCTCGACCCGGACGAGGAAGGGGTCGCTGGACTCCGGACCAACGGAGGTCCCGACATCAGACCCTACACACCACACAAGTAGGGATAGCACACACTCACCTGTAGTTCGCCCTCGCTTACGAGCACAGCGACACACACACCGCGTATACTAGATACACCCGCGTTCAGGGCGGTTCTCACCGCTCCCAGCAACCGATTAAGACCGTCGGCGTCCCGGTCCGTAAATCGATCGTCGACGACCATTACGAGACATAAAGTAATGCCTAACTCACGTACCTTCTTCTGGTGTGTGGCCTCATTTTAGCAAAAATGTGGGCCACCTAGTTCGTGGGGACGGAGCTTCTCGAACTCTGTGTTAGATAAAAGCTTACTAAAGACATGAGTCTGGAAGCATAACTCATGGATAAAAAAAAAAAAAATGATTTAACAGTTTGGGTAAAATTCTTTAGAATAAGTAACTTATTAAATAAAATGAGAATTTAAATCTCTCATATCTTTTAAAATATTCATTCAATCAAAATCTCGTGTATGACATATGTTATGCTAATATTATAAAAAATGGGTGCTTGTACTATGTACGCGTGAGAAGTTATACTTTGGCATCATTAAAAATTAATATATTATATAATAATATATTTAATATATATATATATATTAAGCAGACGGCTTCATACTGTTAATTTTGTGTCACGGTGCGCGCATCTTAATATTTCACTCATAATTTTTTCATAACGCGCCTAAAAAGTATAACTTTAAAAATAAACGCAACCAAAAACGAACCTTAATCCCAACTCATAGAGCACATTATGCACAACAATCGCAAATAAAAACGACAACTCCATTATCACTACAAAAATCAACTTTATCACTATGTAATAAGACATTTCACCGTTTTCATTATAAACTGTTAATTTTGTGTCACAGGTGCGCATCTTAAAATTTCACTCTCATCATTTTTCATAACGCGCCTAAAGAAGTATAACTTCAAAATTAAATGTCGAACCTTTATTTGAACTTACACTATATTACCCTAAATGAACTTTAAACATGCTTGATTGCAATTTAAAAAAAAATGGTTATTTTGCGTTATTCATACAACATTGATATATGCGCTCCCAGACAGAAACGCTTTGTGTTGCGTTCTGTCTATTTCTTTAACAGTCTTGGTAACGCTTGTAATTTAATCGCATTAGGTCGTGATTTTTGGTGCCGCAGTTTTTTTTATTTCCCGAATGTCTATTAAACAACTTATTACAAAGTTATCAAAAAATGGGACCAATCGGAAGCTTATATCTATCGTTTAAAAAAAGAATGAACTAAATGTTATCACTAGGAGCAGAGCAACGAAGTAACATAATTATATATAAAAAAAAACATACGCTCCGAATTAAACATCCTTTTTTTAGTCAAAAAGACGTTTAAATTAAAAACAAAGTATTACTTTTTGCATAGTAATTTTGAAATTAACTTGCCTTTTGTTTTTTACTACCTTTTTTGTGTGAGTTTATACTAGATTTTTCCATCCTCTATAATATCTACGACCTTTTATTTTTTTAAGCAAGATTTATTATAAATAAAATAAATATACAAGTCACAAGGAACTTTCATAAAGTCCCTTTTTTGCACTTTTTTATAAACAGACACAATCTGTCACTGAACTATCAGTTCTATAAATTCGCTTTAAAATGTTTACAAGTAAAACTTTAACCAATACTATACTGCAATTAACTAAAGAGGCAACAAACAGTTTCATTTTTAAAATTATATTATTGAGTCCAAAACAAAAACAATGTGAATAAAATATTATTTTTAAGACATTTCAACCACTTATTCAGTAAAGTGTTCCCATGAAATGTATAAAAGGATATTAGGATCGTATTTAAATCCTGATGCATCGTAAGTACACTTTATCTTGTAGTTAGTAGCTTTCTGTTCTCAACTACTAATATTTAATGTCACTGCACAAAATAAATTCCATTCATTGCTTCGAGTTTATTTTTAAGTAAATGAAAATTTACTATGATCATTCGGCATTAACCAAATGAATGGCTGTACTCGTAACTATAAAATAGTCTCTCCATTACATGATAAAATAAAAACTTAATGTAATTAGCATTTATTGTACGCGTATAAGATGATGTAGACTTTTTATAGATACCAATGGTATAATATTTAGATTAATAGCGCAAATCGTACGTAATGGATATTACCATTATTACGATTTGCGCTTATAAGGCTCTGAGCTTTACAAGGTCGAGCAATAATGTCATAAACTTAAATTTTATGAATAAATGAACCGAAACTGGCAGTTGCACCTAGTTAGTAATAATATGCCATATTAAATACCTCCATAATCCTATCGTATATTTCTAAATAGTTCAACAAATTAAGTTTTATTTAAGAAATTGTTTTAGCACTAAGTATGTGACAATTAATGATTAAAATAATTGCTATAAAGAGTAAACCAAATTAGTAAGTAAAGTTGAGTAAATAATTTTACTTGATTTCATTTCCAAACCGACGTTTACTGATGAAAATCCTATTAAACATACGGTATTTTAGTACGAGTAGTTGTACAAAAGTTTGTATAAGATTATATTACTTCCTTCAAATACCGCTTAGAGTGAGTTCGTTTGGCTAAACTGAAAAAACTAAAATGTCTATTAAAGTCAAAGAAGTTTTAATTAAGTCAAAAGATGATTATGGATATTACCATTATAACAAAGTTTTGTTGTATTCATTTATGCTGGTTAGATAATCTTACTATGGCATTTTTTTTTAATATCAAGGTTTTCACTGCTAGTTCAAATTATATTTAATATATAATATATACAAATTCACGAACTATTCAGTCAACACTTCATTGAAATTTTTATTTGCACTTTGTATGTTTATCTTTAAGAAGTCAATATAAACTGAATCAGAGTTTATTCTTATGCCATGATCCAAACTTTTATCTAAAACTTAGTACAATTATTTATCTTTATAATTTATTATTCATAAAGCTTTTAAACTGTTAAAGCGGAAGTACAAAAAACTGCTACCCTATTATGCTAAATAAAAAAGTGCACTTTTGGCTCCTAAGCGTTCAAAAAAGAAATATAACTATGTAGCCTAAAGTTTGTGGGCGCGATACAATGGACATTTAACTTTTTTTATTTTGACGACAATGTCATATTTACCAGTATATTTTTTTTGGTTAATTTTTATTTAAGCATTCAAAACTGTACTTGAAAAAGTATTTTTGATCTAAAAGGTTTTCGTATAGCGTGTGATATAAATTCGTACAATGGAATGTTCAATAACTACTTACAAAACTTATTTATTTTACTACAAGAAACCTCAATAGTTAATCGTGTTCTGTGAAAGGGAATTAATGAGCAGAGTATTATGATAGGAAAAACTCCATTGAATACAGTTTGGTTACCCAACCACCCTACCATCGTTGCTTGGGCGTATACCTAATTAATATTATGTAATTGGTAGTAGTTCATTGAGAACGTAACAAAAATTATTGAGTCCAGTGATTATAAATTAATAGAACCTCAAATCGTTCGCAATATCTTTCGGGTTATAGATAATTTTCAAAGAGAATAAAATACCGCTCTTAATGTATGATCAGATAATCTTAAATGTTTTGGATCTTGTATAACAAGATCCAAATTATTGATTAAAGATTATTGAGATCTGTATAAAATATAAGGTAAAAATATGAAATTGATATTAATATAGCGCTTGCTATTTATACCGTTTTACCACTGATTTTCTTTTTAATCATCAGAACCATTTCCATCTCTGATTCCCTGCATATTTTTTCATTTACCTAAAATATATTTTTGTAGTTAAAACATCTATAAACTTATAGACAACTGCACTTTCTGCATCAGATGAAGCATAACTTTCAATATTTATGCAATTTTCCATTATTTTTACGCTCGTGTTGTTAGTTCAAATAGCTCAGAATTTTTTCTACGCTAGTAAGCTTTTTTACACAGAAAAAGAAGATTCCATTTGATACCGTTTTTTTTTTTTACTTTAAAGTGTCGATTTCTTGCAATATCGCTTTTATGTTTTTCTTATCATATATATGATACTTTGATTTAGCGATTCATTCAGTTTCTTGTATAGGGTGTTTTATAAAACCTTGAATAACCGACTGCCTCCGTAGCCTAGTGGTATAGGTGTTTGCTTTAGAATCCGGAGATCATGGTTCGAATCCTGCGGGGACTCAACAAATTTTGATTGTTGTTTCCTAGTTGGTTAGGGCAATTTGGGCCGATCACCCAATTGTCTGAAAAGTAAAATGATCCATTCGTCGGATGGGCATGAAAAAGTCAGTCCACCCACAAACCTGCATTGGACCAGCGTGGTGGGTTACGGTCAAAAACCCCCTAATGGATAGGGGTGTGTTAGGGTAGGCCTATGTCCAGCAGTGGATTATTACAGGCTGTTGATGTATGTATGCATGTCATCCACTTGGTTCGCGGAGACGGTAGCGTCCTGCAAACTCTGTGTTAGATGAAGTTTACTAAAGACAAGAGTCTAAAGCATAACATTATTGATAATAAAAAATCGGAGAAAAAGCGGAGGCGGTTGACTATAGCTGAAACTACGTAAAAAAAAAAATTATTGAAATCAGTGTTATTAACCTTAACTGAGTTATGACTTGACAGTCATCATATTAAAAAAAAAAAAACAAAACATCAATATTTAATTTTTAAAAATGTATTGAAATGATTATATTTTTGTCTGAATAGAAAACATACTATTTTTTTTCAAAAGAAAAAAGCTTTAATTTCTTTCTTCTTTATTTAAATATTAAAATAAATCATTAAACTATTCAGCTACACCCTGATAAAACCTCGCTTACAGCTTACCTCTAAAATGAAAATGAGATTGGAATATGCTACAGCGTTCGTTCGGGTTTCTTATTCCATGCTTCAATTTAATAATAGGGTCCAATTTTTCACATTTCAGTTTTGGTAAAAAAATTGGTCAACTTACAACAGTATACGATAAAAACTATTTTCATATTTCTAGACGTAGGTCCTCTTTTACAGAGGACCATCTTGGGCGGTATCAACGCGGTGCCTTTTTTCGCTACCAAGCATTGGTGTGAAAACATTACCGTGTTCCGCTTTCAAGGGCACCGCAGCCAGCGTATTGGCTGGGTGGACGAGACGTAGCATCCTATGTCTCAAGTAGGCAGCGCATTAATGACTCCTGTTATAACCGATGTCTCTTAGCGTCGGTTACCACTTTCCACCAGGTGGCTCGACTTGCCGTCTGTCCCTGATGGCAATTAAAAAAATCTCTGAATGAATATTGCGTTACTACAAAATAGCTATAATATTACCAAGTAACTGATATCTAAGTAAGTGTGAACGAGTTACATTTATATCGAAGTAACGAAAGCACACAAGCAAAAATAAGGCTTAAATCATTGAAGAAGTCAGCAGCGGCTTATAATAATTAAGATAAAAATAAGTTATCGAAAAAAAAAATAAAAATACACAGATTTGTTTCTAGTCTATCTTTTATGTTTGTTAGATCTAGAAACGGTTCATTTTAACAAAAATTTAAAAAAAACTGCGTGTTTTAGGTCAAAACATTTTGTAGGGAAATATGTCGCCGATAAACACATTTAAAGTAGAACTCATTAAAACCACATTCAGTGCACTAGCGATATCGTGCTTTAAAATTAGAACCACGTCACGTCGGTAAAATTTTTACGACTTGCGTGAAAGTCCATATAAAGCACTGCAAACGCTGAGATTAAATTATATTTAAATGACTATGTTATCACATGAAAATATTAAGCTTTAAAACGAAAGCACACGGAGAAAATAATACAAATTTTTTGGTTCAACATACTTTATTTTTTATTAATTATTTAAGACTATAAAGTTTATTTGTACGCAAAGTGATATTATAAACAAATAATATTATTAGAATTTTTTTTATCGGTTCCGGTTAAATAAATGAAAACTTTTGCGAACTGTAATTTTCCAGTCTCTTAACAAACACCTTGCTTACTCGCAATAAAGTAAACATAAAGCGAAAGTGCAGTAACAACAACAATTAAGGAAGTTGCAAAGGTGTATTAATACTAAAGAGAGTCATAAAGGTTGTTGTAAAGTTTCCTGTAAACGTTAAAATAAATTCAGTTGGAAATTTTTAATTAAGTAGCTGTGTAAAAATCTAAACAATATACGATTTTTGTAATAGTATAAAGAAAATGATGTAAGGTGCAATACGCTTCTCTGCATAATAATTATGTTTGTTATAAGCAGGAAGTTCTCATGTTAAGCTTTACACTCTACAAATGGTATGCGCGTACAAATTCACGTAACAGCTTATGGCAACGGATTTTTTCTATCTGCTAGTAATTGCATTTGAGAGAGGTTGGTTAATTTATTACATAGCAACAATATGTTAAAAGTGCTTGCTAATTTCAGTAACATGCAAATTGAAACGGCACGTCGTGCAATGAAACCGGAGGTCGTGAGTTCGAGATCCTGCAGGACTCAACAAATTTCATTGTTGTTTCCTGTTGATTAGGACAATTTGGGCCGATCACCCAATTGTCTGAAAAGTAAGATGATCCATGTCGATGGGCATGTAAAGGGGTCCACCACCAACCCGCATTGGAACAGCGTGGTGGGATACGGTCCAAAACCCCCTAATGGATAGGGGTGTATTAGGGAAGGCCTGCGTCCAGCAGTGGACTATTAAAGGTTGATGATGATGATGACTATTTTACACTTACACGTTTACACGGCTATTAAGGTTAGATTTTTAAATAGGTTTCCCGTCTAACCTTATCCCACATGAAAGATAAAATAGCTACAAGAATTTTGCATTTTACACTTAATGTGATCTTATTGTAGAATTTATTTCTCATCTTCCCAAAAAACAGTAATGTCGCGAAGAAAAATATAAATGTTCGTATGCATCTGTGTTCAAAACCGAATTTGCTTCCAATTACTTACAACATTTGACATGAGTAAATCACTGAAGTTTTATTAATCGTATCAAAAACATTGAATGGTTGGTAATTGATTTTACATGCATTATATGCCATATATATAATAAGCATTTCACAAGTTAAGAAGCACAAAATGATCAGTAAAATAAAAGAAAATGGCGTCGGTTGTCCTGATAGGTTGACCGACGGATATCAAAACGGATTAAAAGCACTAGTAACTGAATATGAAGTTGCGTTCGGTGAAGTTGTATTAGATAAAGACGTAAGGGAAAACTGATATTTATTATATCGAATTGAAAGGGCTCAATTCAATTTAATTCAATTTTATAAAGACACAAGTTTGCTTGTCAAACGCTCCGCTACCGACTTGATTGAATTGATGGCGGTGACATATCGAACGAACATTCGATTCGTAAACTCTGAGAAAAATCCGGCTTACTTTCGTGATTGCCGTATTTGGTAAAGCGAGACGTTATTCATATGTGTTTTTTAGAATCAAGCGCAACGACTTCTGGGAAAGAGAATGTTTGAACCGTACTTGTTTTATTTTTGTTTTGCTAAGGTATAATTTGTTTACCGGCGGCCTTCAGAATCTCCGTCGTCGACTCCGTCCTCTCCCGCGCTTTTCAATTTTTAAGTTGCTCAAAAGCCTCTTCTTAAAATGGAAAAGCCTTCAATCAATCTTTCAGAAATCGGACGAAACGAAATCGAGGATCGAAGATCCTCCGACACACAACGGGTAAGAGTTGCTCGAGAATCTTTCTCATCCGGCTCTAGGTGCCGAGTGCGACGTGATAACCGGTTGTAAAAGCTTTCAACCTCCGAGAGAACCTCTGGTCTCGAAACGACGACTTCTCTGTTCGCTTTGGTGAACTTCGTTAGATGGCTTCTTCAAGCTGTTGTACGATTATACTCGTATGTACTTTACCATATTTAATATTCAATGCATAACCAAGTTAAATGACAAAAAATATTTTATCCTAATAATTATAGACTTATTTCAAAATGTGCATGTAATATTACCGAAATTGCCGCTTCTGAATGTGAAAATGCCAGCTGCGGATAAACTTGACACTTAACTTGTTTGTTTGGTTTTTTCATGCAATAAAAGTTTTTAATAGGAAATTGGCATGACATTGCTTTTAAATTTTCTTATTTCCATAATTGCCAAGTTAGTAGCTTGTTACTTTTTATTTAATTGTAGGTAAATTTACTGATTGAGTAGAACTATTTGTAGCATGAAGATACTAAACAAAGCGCTACTAGGGTTTAAGTTTCAAGTTTGAATTATCGGCTAAAACTTGCCTTAAAATGTTGCCTAATTTCGTAAGTGCTTAATAACCTATGGACAGAGCGCATCTATGTTTAGATAAACATGCTGCGCTCTGTCCTATTTACCAAGTAATATGCGTGTGTGATGTTAAAAACTTGAATGTTGGCTTCACAAAAAAATAGATCAAAAAATATGCCTACTAAAAATAATTTACTAAAACCATTGTATATATAAAATGAATATCATACGCACTATATATATACAGCTACTAATTTTTCAACTCCTTCATTAGTATTTTTTTTGCGTTTCATGTTTTGCTTTATAGCCAAGAAATTATTTCAGACGAGTCATAAACTTGTTTTATATTATGCACATTTAATGTTGCTAAGCGAAAGCTAAGCCGCACCAACAATACTAATATTACAATTCAGTGTTGTTACCCTACAAAACCTAGCAGAAAATTTTAGTTTTATTGCGTTCGACAAAAGTTAAATTAAAAATAGGCTTATAGAAATTTTCCTTATAAGGGTAATGAGTATTTTTCCATTTTTTTTATTTCATTTATGATTCAAATTATGTTTTATATAATAATGGGAGAACGATAAAGTTACGGCAATACATTGTTTATAATACAATTTATTACACTGATATTTGTTGTCGAAGATCAATAATTGTACGAACATTAATAATAATTATTGTTTTATTATCGGTATTCGTTTCCATTTGCACTTCCTTAGTCTGCAGAATTTTATCGTATCAAATTTTTAATTTTGCGTAAGCGTTACTTTTACAAAAAAATTTTAACAATAACATACATATGAACTCAAGATGCCTGCATAAATAGCATTATTTTAATACACAGAAAACGCATTTAGAAAATAATGTATATATATATATATATATATAT
>JAGSMT010001460.1:0-10774 GCA_029286875.1 Lamproptera curius
GTGATTTTGAAAAATTTTCGATTCAAGACAATTTATTGAAAAATGGGGGCAACCCACTATGCAATCGATCTCCGAAATCACTTCAAATGGTGGTACTAATTAGTTATTTTTGTTGCAAAATATCAGAACAGTAGCTGTGACGGTTTGAAAGATATCGAAAAATTAATTTTGAAAAGTGGATTTTGTAAGGGAAACTAAGATTTGCTATAAACTGAAACTACTCAACGGATGATCTAAATTGGTATTAAAATACGAGGAAAATGGTTTAATTATGAAAGTTTGGTGAAAGAACGAGAAGGTTGCTATGAGTTAGAAATAATTTTGAAAGATATTTCAAAAGGACTTTCTCTTGGGTAGACTTTTCTAAATTTTTGTTTATTCCAGATATCGCGTCTTTGGTGCAAGGTGGTGTTGGCGATGAAGAATCAGAAGGTTTGTGTCGAAAATGAGTGATTTTTGAAAAATTTCGATTCCTAGACAGATTTACTATGAAAAATGGAATACAAACTCAAAACTATTAATCGATCTCCCAAATCACTTTAAATGGGTAGTACTAATTAGTTATTATTGTGTTGCAAAATATCAGAACAGTAGCTGTGACAGTTTGAAAGATATCGAAAAAATTAATTTTGAAAAGTGGATTTTGTATGGCGGAAGCAAGATTTGCTATAAGGCGACTACTCAACGGATGATGCTAAAATTGGTATTAAATACAGGAAAAATTGGTTTAATTATTGATTTGGTGAAGAACGAAGAAGATTGCTATGAGTTAGAAAATATTTTGGGTATGAATATTTTAAGTACTGTTCTGTAGGTGAGCTTTTTCCTAAGTTACCTGTTTATTCGCAGATATCGCGTCTAAACATGGTGCGGGTGGTGTTGGCGATGAAGAATCAGAAGTTTATGTCCAAAGAAAAGGTGAGTGATTTTGAAAATTTCGATTCTAAGACAGATTTACTATGAAAAAATGGGAGAAAATGACGCTCAAAACTATGCAATCGATCTCGCCGGAAATCGCTTTAAATGGGTGAAGTACTAGTAGTTATTGTTGTGTTTTTGAAATATCAGGACAGTAGCGTGACGGTTTGAAAGATATCGAAAAAATTAATTTTGAAAAAGTGGATTTTGTATGGCGAAACTAAAGATTGCTATAAAACTAGAAACTTCTCAACGGATGATACAAAATTGGTGTTAAAATACAGGGAAAAATTGGTTCTAATTGTGCAGAAAGTTTGAGAGGTGAAGAACGAAGAAAGATTGCTATGAGTTAGAAACAATTTTTGGGTATGAATATTTTAAAAGTACTTCTATTTCTGCTTAGGTGGGCTTTTCTAAATTTTCTGTTTATTCGCAGATATCGCGTCTATTATTTAATTGCGGGTGGTGTTGGCGATGAAGAATCAGAAGGATTTGTGTCGAAAAGGTGAGTGGTGCAGAAAAATTTCGATTCTAAGACAGATTTACACTATGAAAATGGGAGGAAATGCAGCCACTCCCAAAACTATGCAATCGATCTCATAAAATCACTTTAAATGGGTAGTACTAATTATTGTTATTGTTTGTAAAATATCAGAACAGTAGCTGTATTGGTTTGAAAAGATATCGAAAAATTAATTTTGAAAGAATGGATTTTGTATGGCGGAAACTAAGATTTGCTATAAAACTGAAACTACTCAACGGATGATGCTAAAATTGGTATTATTAAAATACAGGAAAAATTGAGTTAATTATTGAGAAAAGTTTGGTGAAAGAACGAAGAATTACTATGAGTTAGAAATAATTTTGGGTATGAATATTTCAAAGTGCTGTTCTGCTTAGGTGGGCTTTTCTAAATTTACACTCTGTTTATTCATGATGTCCAGCTCTATTTGGTGCAGTGGTGTTGGCGATGAAGAATCAGAAGATTTGTGTCGAAAAGGTAGTGATTTTGAAAAATTTCGATTCTAAATTTACTATGAAAAATACAGGAGAATGCAATAACTCAAAACCACAATCGATCTCGCCGAAATCACTTTAAATGGGTAGTACTAATTAGTTATTGTGTTGCAAAATATCAAATTAGTGGCTAACTGTTGGTTTGAAATATAAATTTAATTTTGAAGTGGATTTTTGTATGGCGAAACTGATTGCTATAAACTGAAACTACTCAACGGATGATCTGCTAAAGGTGGTGGTAAATACAGGAAAGGGTGGACACAATTATTGAGAAAGTTTGGTGAAGAACAGAAAGATTGCTATGAGTTAGAAATAATTTTGGGGTATGAATATTTCAAGTACTATTCTGTAGTGACTTTCTAAATTTTTCTGTTGTTCATGAATATCACGTCTATTGGTGCAGGTGGTGTTGGCGATGAAAATCAGAAAGGTTGTGTCGAAAAGGTGAGTGATTTTGAAAATTTCGATTCTAAAGACAGATTTACTATGAAAATGGAAAGTAATGCTCAAAACTATACAATCAGTCGCCAAATCCTTTAAATGGGTAGTACTAATTAGTTATTATTGTTGCAAAATATCAGAACAATGTGTGACGGTTTGAAGATATCGAAAAAATTAATTTTGAAAAAGTGGATTTTATTATGTGGAAACTAAGATTTGCTATAAACTGGGAAACTACTCAACGGATGATGCTAAATTGGTAGCCAAATACGGGGAAAAATTGGTTCCTAGTGTGAAAGTTTGGTGAAGAACGAAAGGTGCTATAGGTTAGAAATAATTTTGGGTATGAATATTTCAAGTACTGTTCTACTTAGGTGAACTTACCTAAATTTTTCTGTTGTTCACTGGATATCGCGTCTATTTGGTGCCCGGGTGGTGTTGGCGATGAAGAATCAGAAGGATTTATTGTGTCGAAAGGTGAAGTGATTTTTGAAAAATTTCGATTCTAAAGACAAGATTTACTATGAAAAAATAGAATGCAATAACTCCAAAACTATACAATCGATCTCATAAAATCACTTTAAATGGGTAGTACTAATTAGTTATTATTGTATTTGCAAAATATCAGGGCAGTAGCTGTGACGGTTTGAAGATATCGAAAAATTAATTTTAATTAAGTTTGTATGGCGGAAACTAAGATTTGCTAGAAACTACTCAACGGATGGTCTAAATTAATTGTTAAATGCAGAAAATTGGTTTCTATTGCAGAGAGAGAAGTTTGGTGAAAGGAACAGAAGATTGCTATGAGTTGAAATAATTTTGAACTAGATATTTCAAAGTACTGTACTTAGCCAGGTGAACTTATAAATTTATAAACATTCCACTTGAATGTCATGTGTTGAGATTGCGGGGTGGTGTGGCGATGAAGAATCAGAAGGTTTGTGTCAGAAAGGTGAGTGATTTAATTTCGATTCTAAGACAGATTTACTATATGAAAAATGGGAGAAATACAATGCTCAAACTATGCAATCGATCTCATAAAATCCTTTAAATGGGTAGTACTAATTGAATTATTGTGTTGCAAAATATCAGAACAATGGCTGTGACGGTTTAGAAGATATCGAAAAAAATTAATTTTGAAAAGTGGATTTTTATGGCGGAAACTAAGATTTGCTATAAAAACTACAAAACTACTCCAACTGGATGATACTAAAATTAATTATTAAAATACAGGGAAAAATTGGTTCTAATTGTGAGAAGGATTTGGTGAAGAACAGAGAAAGATTGCTATGAGTTAGAAATATTTTGGGTATGTGAATGTTTCCCAGTACTGTTCTGCTTAGGTAGACTTTCTAAATTTTTCTGTTTATTCAGATATCGCGTCTATTTGGTGCAGGTGGTGTTGATGAAAGAATCAGAAGTTTGTGTCGAAAAGGTGAGTGATTTTGAAAATTTCGATTCTAAGACAGATTTACTATGAAAAATGGAGAAATCTGTGCCCAAAACTATACAATCGATCTCCTTGAAATCACTTTAATGGTATTGCTAATTAGTTATTATTGTGTTGCAAAATATCAGAACAGTAACTGTGACAGTTTGAAAATATCGAAAAAGTAATTTTTGAAAATGGATTTTTGTATAGCGAAACTAAAGTTTATCTAAAACTGAAACTACTCAACCCAGATGATGCTAAAATTGGTGATAAAATACAGGGAAAAATTGGTTCTAATTATTGAAAGTTTGAGGTGAGAAGACA
Source organism: Lamproptera curius (assembly GCA_029286875.1). NCBI lineage: Eukaryota > Metazoa > Arthropoda > Insecta > Lepidoptera > Papilionidae > Lamproptera > Lamproptera curius. The sequence goes on from JAGSMT010001460.1 coordinate 4,133, forward strand.
GAGAAGATTGCTATGAGTTAGAAATAATTTTGGTGTGGTCTTTAAAATGCTATTCTGCTTAGGTAGACTTTTTCTAGGTACACTGTAATTTGTTCGCGAATATAAATCTGTTGGGTGGTGTTGGCGATGAAGATCAGAAGGATTTGTGTCGAAAAGGTGAGTGATTTTTGAAATTTCGATTCTAAGACGGATTTACTACTGAAAATGGAGATACAGCTAACTCAAAACTATGCAATCCGATCTCCCTTGGGAAATCACTTTAAATGGGTGAGTACCTAATTAGTTATTGTTAATATTAGTGCCAAATATCAGAACAGTAACTGTGTTCAAGATATCAAAAATTAATTTGAAAAAGTGGATTTGTATATGGCGGAAAACTAGATTTACCTCCAACCCAAAACTACTCAACGGATAGTGCTAGTGGTATTAAAATAGGGGAAAAAGTGGTTCCCTGAGTATTGAAAGTTTGAAGTGAAGAACGAAGATTATATGAGTTAAATAATTTTGGTATGAATATTTCAGAATGCCTTCTGCTTGGTAGACTTTCTAAATTTTCTGTTTATTCATGAATGTCAACGTCTATTTAATTCGCGAATTGTATTGCGATATGAAAAGATGGAAAGTTTGTCAAAAGGTGGGTGATTTTTGAAAAGAATTTCGATTCTAAGACAGATTTACTGAAAAATAGAATGCAATAACTCAAAACTGGCAATCGATCTCATAAAAATCACTTTAAATAGGTAGTACTAAATTAGTTGTGTGTGTTGCAAAATATCAGAACAGTAGCTGTGACAGTTTGAAGATATCGAAAAATTAATTTTTGAAAAGTGGATTTACAGCCACTTAGCGGAAACTAAAGTTTACTATAAATGAAACTACTCAACGGATGATGCTAAAATTGGTATTAAAATACAGGGGAAAAATTTGGTTCTAATTATTAGAAGTTTAGTGAAAAAAGAACATGAAGAAAGATTCTATGAGTTAAAATAATTTTAGGTATGAAAATTTCCAGTACTGTTCTTAGGTAGACTTTTCTAAATTTTTGTTGTTGCAGATATCGCGTCTATTTGGTGCAGGTGGTGTTGTGATGAAGAATCAGAAGGTTGTGTCGAAAGGTGAGTGATTTTGAAGAATTTCGATTCTAAGACAGATTTACTGTAGAAAAATAGGAGAAATGCAATAACCAAAACTATGCAATCGATCTCTCGCCGAAATCACTTTTAAATGGGTAGTACTAAGGTGATTGTATTGTGTTGCAAAATATCAGAACAGTAGCTGTGACAGGTTTGAAGATATCGAAAAAATTAATTTGAAAAGTGGATTTTGTATGGCAAAACTAAGATTTGCTATAAAACGAAACTACTCAACGGATGATGCTAAAATTGAGTGACCCAAAATGCAGGAAAAAGTGGTTCTAATTATTGAAAGTTTGGTGAGAACGAAGGTGCTATGAGTTAGAAATAATTTTGGGTATGGAATATTTCAAAGTACTGTTCTGCTTAAGTGAATTTTTCTAGAATTTTCTGTTTATTCGCAGATATCGTCTATTTGGTGCAGGTGGTGTTGGCGTGGAAAGAATCAAGGAAGAGTTGTGTCGAAAAGGTGAGTGATTTTTGAAAAATTTCGATTCTAAGACAGATTTACTATGAAAATGGGAAATGCAATAACTCAAAACATGCAATCGATCTCATAGAAATCACTTTAAATGGGTAGTACTAATTGGTTATTATTGTGTTGCAAAATATCAGAACAGTAGCTGTGACGGTTTTAGAAAGATCGAAAATTAAAATTTTTGAAAAGTGGATTTTGTATAGCGGAAACTAAGATTTACTATAAAACGAAACTACTAACTGGATGGTGCAAATTAGTATTAAAATACAGGGGAAAAATTGGTTCTAATTATTGAAAGTTTGAGTGAAGAACAGAAGAAGATTGCTATGAGTTAAATAATTTTGGGTATGAATATTTCCAAGTGCTGTTCTGCTTAGGTAGACTTTCTAAATTTTCTGTTTATTCATGAATCTCAACATCTATTTAGTGCAGGTGGTGTTGGCAGTGAAAAATCAGAAGAGATTTGTGTCGAAAAATTGAGTGATTTTGAAAAATTTCGATTCTAAAGACAGATTTACTGAAAATGGAATGCCAATAACTCCAAAACTAATACGATCAGTCTCGCCGAAATCACTTTAAATGGGTACTAATTGGTTATTATTGTGTTTGCAAAATATCAGAGACGGTAAAAAGCTGCTTGACGGTTTGAAGATATCGAAAAGTGGTACGAAAATGGATTTTGTATGGCGGAAACTAAGATTTTAACATAAAACTGAAACTACTCAACGGATGATGCTAAAATTGGTGTTAAAATACAGGGAAAAATTGGTTCTAATTATTATTGAAGTTTATTGAAGAACGAAGATTCTATGAGTTAGAAATAATTTGGTATAGATATTTCAAAATGCTGTTCTGCTTAAGAGTAGACTTTTCTAAATTTTCTGTTGTTCGCAGATATCGCGTCTATTATTTGGTGCAGGTGGTGTTGGCGATATGAAGAATCAAGAGATTTGTGTCGAAAAAGGTGGTGGTGCAGAAAATTTCGATTCTAAGACAGATTACTATGAAAAATGGGAGAAATGCAATAACTCCAAAACTATTGCAATCCCGATCTCGCCGAAATCACTTTAAATAGGTGGTACTAATTAGTTATTATTATTAAAATATCAGAACAGTAACTGTGACGGTTTGAAAGATATGAAAAAAATTAATTTTGAAAGAGTGGATTTTCTTAGCGAAACTAGATTTGCTATAAAACTGAAACTACTCAACAGATGATGCTAAAATTGGTATTGAAAATACCGGGAAAAATTGGTTCTAATTATTGAAAGTTTGGTGAAGAACAGAGATTGCCTGAGTTAGAAACTAATTTTGGTATGAATATTTCAAAGTACTGTTCTGCTTGGTGAACTTTTCTAATTTTCTGTTATTCACAGATATCGCGTCTATTTGGTTAAGGTGGTGTTGGCGATATGAAGATCAGGAAAGTTTGTGTCGAAAAGGTGAGTGATTTACGAAAAATTTCGATTCTGAACAGATTTACATGAAAATAGAATGCGTACTCCAAAAACTACAATCGATCTCGCCGGAAATCACTTTAAATGGGTAGTACTAATTAGTTATTATTGTGTTGCAAAATATCAGAACAATGCTTTGTGACAGTTTGAAGATATCGAAAAATTAATTTTGAAAAGTGGTTTGTATGGCGGAAACTAAAGATTTGCTATGAAGCCAAACTATAAACGGATGATCACTAAAATTGGCGCTAAAATGCAAGGAAAAATTGGTTCTAATAATTGTTAGAAAGTTTGGTGAAGAACGAGAGATTTTCCATGAGTTGAGAAATAATTTTGGGCTGAATAACAAGTACTATTCTTAGGTAGACTTTTAAATTTCTGTTTGTTCGCAGATGTCGCGTCTATTTGGTGCAGGTAGTGTTGGCGATGAAGAATCAGGAAAGTTTATGTCAAGAAAAGGTGGTGATTTTGAAAATTTCGATTCTAAGACAGATTTACTACTGAAAAAATGGGAGAAATGCATGCTTTCCAAAAACTATACAATCGATCATAAAATCACTTTAAATGGTGAAGTACTAATTAGTTATTATTGTGTTACCAAAATATGAACAGTAGCTGTGACAGTTTGAAAGATATCGAAAAATTAATTTTGAAAAGAAGTGGATTTTTTAACCCATTAAGCGGGAAACTAAGATTTGCTATAAAGCGAAACTACTCAACGGATGATGCTAAAATTGGTATTAAAATGCAGGAAAAATGGTTCTAGTATTGAAGAAAGTTTGGTGAAGAACAGAGAAAGATTGCTATGAGTTAGAAATAATTTTGGGTATGAATATTTTCAAAGTACTGTTCTGCTTAGGTAGACTTTTCTAAAATTTTTCTATGTTTATTCGCAGATATCATGACTATTTGGTGCGGGTGGTGTTGGCGATGAAGAATCAGAAGGATTTGTGTCGAAAATTGAGTGATTTTTGAAAAATTTCGATTCTAAAGACAATTTACTATGAAAAATGAAATGCAATAACTCAAAACTATGCAATCGATCTCGCCGAAATCACTTTAAATGGGTGAAGTACTTTAATTAAGTTATTATTGTGTTGCAAATATCAGAACAATAGCTGTGACAGTTTGAAAGATATCGAAAAATTAATTTAGAAAAAGTGGATTTTGTATGGCGGAAACTAAGATTTGCTATAAACTGAAACTACTCAACGGATGATGCTAAATTAATTGTTAAAATACGGGAAAAATTGGTTTAATTATTGAGGAAAGTTTGTGAAGAACAGAAAGATTGCTATGAGTTAGAAATAATTTTGAACAGATATTTCAAAAGTACTGTTACTTGGTAGACTTTTCCTAAATTTACTGCATTTGTTCTTGAATGCTCTAGCGTCTGTTGGTGCGGGTGGTGTTGGCGATATGAAGATCAGGAAAGTTTGTGTCGAAAAAGGTGAGTGATTTTGAAAATTTCGATTCTAAAGACAGTTTACTATGAAAATGGGAGAAATACAGCCGCTCCAAAACCTGTGCAATCGATCTCTAACGAAATCCTTTTAAATGGGTAGTACTAATTGAATTATTATTGTGGACACTGCAAAGTATCAGAACAGTAGCTGTGACGGTTTGAAGATATCGAAAAATTAATTTTTGAAAGTGGATTTTTGTGGCGGAAACTAAGATTTGCTATAAAACTGAAACTACTCAACGGATGATACTTAAAATTGGTATTAAATACCAGGAAAAATTGGTTCTAGTGTGAGAAAGTTTGGTGAAGAACAGAAGAAGATTGCTATGAGTTAGAAATAATTTTGGGTATGAATATTTCAAAGTACTGTTCACCTTAGGTAGACTTTTCTAAATTTTTCTGTTTATTCGCAGATATCACGTCTATTTGGTGCGGGTGGTGTTGGCGATGAAAAGAATCAGAAGTTTGTGTCGAAAAAGGTGAGTGATTTTTTGAAAATTTCGATTCTAAGACAAGATTTACTATGAAAAAATGGGAGAAACAATAACTCCCAAAACTATGCAATCGATCGCCGAAAATCACTTTAAATGGGTAGTACTAATTAGTTATTATTGTGTTGCAAAATATCAGAACAATGCTATGACAGTTTGAAAGATATCGAAAAAATTAATTTTGAAAAAGTGGATTTTGTATGGCGAAACTAAGATTTGCTATAAAACTGAAACTACTCAACGGATGATGCTAAAATTGGTATTAAATACAAGGAAAAATTGGTTCTAATTATTGAAAAGTTGGTGAAAGAACGAAAGAAAGATTGCTATGAGTTAGAAATAATTTTGGGTATGAATATTTCAAAGTACTTTCTGCTTGGGTAGACTTTTCTAAATTTTCTGTTTTTCCGGATATCGCGTCCTATTTGGTGCGGGTGGTGTTGGCGATGAAGAATCAGAAAGGTTTGTGTCGAAAAGGTGAGTGATTTTGAAAATTTCGATTCTAAGACAGATTTACTCGAAAAATGGAGAAATGCAATAACTCCAAAACTATGCAATGGATCTCGCCGAAATCACTTTAAATGGGTAGTACTAATTAGTTATTACTATGTTGCAAAATTACAGAACAGTAGGTGAGACGGTTTGAAAGATATCGAAAAAATTAATTTTGAAAAGAGGATTTTGTATGGCGGAAACTAAGATTTGCTATAAAACTGAAACTACTCAACGGATGATGCTAAATTTGGTATTAAAATAAAGGGAAAAATTGTTTTTAATTATTGAGAAAATTTGGTGAAGAACCAAGAAGATTGCTATGAGTTAGAAATAATTTTGGGTATGAATATTTCAAAGTACTGTTCTGCTTAGGTAGACTTTTTCTAAATTTTTCTGTTTATTCGCAGATATCGCGTCTATTTGGTGCGGGTGGTGTTGGCGATGAAGAATCGGAAGGATTTGTGTCGAAAAGGTGAGTGATTTTTGAAAAATTTGGATTCTAAGACAGATTTACTATGAAAAATGGGAAAAAATCTCCCAAAACTATGCAATCGATCCGCCGAAATCCTTTAAATGGGTAGTACTAATTAGTTATTTTGTGTTGCAAAATATCAGAACAAGCTTGACGGTTTGAAAATATCGAAAAATTAATTTTGAAAAAGTGGTTTTGTACGAAACAAGATTTGCTATAAAACAAACTACTCAACGGATGATCTAAAATTGGTTTAAAATACGGAAAAATTGGTTCTAATTATTGAAAAGTTTGGTGAAAGAACAAAGGTTGCTATGAGTTAGAAAAATTTTGGGTTGAATACCAAAGTTTTCTCTTGGTGTTTTCTAAATTTTTCTGTTTATTGAATTCGCCTATTTGGTGCGGTGGTGTTGGCGATGAAGAATCAAAGGTTTGTGTCGAAAGGTGAGTGATTTTTGAAAAATTTCGATTCTAAAAGACAATTTACTATGAAAAATGGGAAAATCAATAACTCCAAAACTATGCAATCGATCTCGAAATCACAAATGGGTAGTACTAATTGATTGGTTTTGTTGCAAAATACGAACATGCTGTGACGGTTTGAAGTATCGAAAAATTAATTTTTGAAAATGGTTTTGACGAAACTAGATT
>JAGSMT010001461.1:0-11071 GCA_029286875.1 Lamproptera curius
TCAAAAAAAAAAAAAAAAAAAACGCGCCACGTACCGCAAATGTTCATCAAACGCAGACACGTCAGATATGGCGACCGCGCCATATGCCTGAATCCGGACGACGATATAACGATCGGTGCAAGCACGTGTTAAATCGTACTATCGAAAGCACCTATTGCCCTCGCCGCCGAGGGCAAACGCACTACCATACCAACAGATTTCGGCACGTACCAGGCCGATTCTCACCAACTAGATAGAGCGGTTTTGGCTTAAAATTAACATGTCCTAAAGCAACTGATCGAGGCCGAGGTTCGCCAGCAGGGGCGCCCTCGATACATGTTGCTAACGGGTTAGAAAGGATCAAAAAGCGACTAACCGAGCCGAGTTCGGCCTCCTGGGCACCCTCGATTAGATCGCTGACGGTTTAAAAATAGTGGCAGCCAGCGAGGTCTCCCTCTGGGGACCCTCGGCTAAACCAACAAATTAAAGGTGAAGCCTGTGCACGCTTAAAGTTGCACAGCCCCTCGACTCCGCCGGGTTGTAATGGTTTACTCCACCAACGGAAGCCATCAAATAAACGATAAACGATTGTTTTGATCAAGATTCATTTTTATTGTCTAAATATATCCCTCGATATAATCGTTCAAAAATGGACATCCCAGGATTTTAATAATTACGTTATCGCGGTACACTGTCTACTTAAATATGCTGATTTCTGTCGATTACGAGTCATTTCTGCTATTAAAATATAGCGCTCCGTATGAGCCCATATAACTGTATGCCTTGATCGTTCACTACTTGTGTTGTTGCGGTAAATTATCAACTTATAGTTGCCGATTTGTTTTGATCAAGATTCATTTCTGTTATTTAAATATAACTCTCGATATAATCGTTCATAAATGGACATCCTAGGATTTTAATAATTGCATTATCTTGGTACACTGTCTACTCAAACATGCCGATTTCTGTCGATTACAAATCATTTCTGCTATTTTAATATAGCGCTCCGTATAAACCCATATAACTGTATGCCTTGACCGTATAATACTTGTGTTATTGCGGTAATTTATCAACTTGTACTTGCCGATTTGTTTTGATCGAGATTTATATCTGTTGTATAAATATACCCCTCGTTATAACCGTTTATAAGTGGACATCCCAGGATTTTAATAATTACGTTATCGCGGTACACTGTCTACTCAAACATGCCGATTTCTGTCGAATTTGAGTCATTTACGCTATTTAAGTGTAGCGCTCTGTATAAGTTCATATAACTGTATACCTTGACCGTTCCATACTTGTGGTATTGCGGCAAACTGTCAACTTGTACTTGCCGATTTGTTTTGATCAAGATTCATATCTGTTGTTTAAATATTTTCCTCGATAAAATCGCTCATAAATGGACTTACCAAGATTTAAATAATTGCGTTATCGCGGTAAACAGTCTACTCAAACACACCGATTTTTTTCAATTACGAATCATTTCTGCTATTTTAATATAGCGCTCTGTATAAATCCATATAACTGTATGCCTTGACCGTTCAATACCTGTGGTATTGCGGTCAACTATCAACTTGTACTTGCCGAATTGTTTTGATCAAGATTCATACCTGTTGTTTAAATATTTTCCTCGATATAATCGCTCATAAATGGACTTACCAAGTCTTAAATAATTGCGTTTTTGCCGTACACTGTCTACTCAAACACACCGATTTGTTTTAATTACGAATCATTTCTGCTTTTTAAATATAGCGCTCCGTATAAGCCCATATAACTGTATGCCTTGACCGTTCAATACTTGTGTTATTGCGGTAAGCTTTCAAATTGTACTTGCCGATTTGTTTTAATCAAGATTCGTATCTGTTGTTTAAATATTTCCCGATATAATCGCTCATAGATGGACATACCAAGACTTAAATAATTGCGTTATCGCGGTACACACTCTAATCAACATGTCGATTTCTGTCGATTCCGAGTCATTTACGCTATTAAAGTGTAGCGCTCCGTATAAGCCCATATAACTGTATGCCTTGACCGTTCAATTCTAGTATTATTGCGGTAAACTGTCAACTTGTACTTGCCGAATTGTTTTGATCAAGATACGTATCTGTTGTTTAAATATTTCCCCCGATATAATCGCTCATATATGGACTGACACAGGCTTAAATAATTGCGTTATTGCGGTACACTGTGTACTCAAACACACCGATTTTTTTCAATTACAAATCATTTCTGCTATTATAATATAGTGCTCCGTATAAACTCATATAACTGTATGCCTTGACCGTTCAATACTTGTGTTATTGCGGTCAACTATCAACTTGTACTTGCCAATTTGTTTTGATCAAGATTCATACTGTTGTTTAAATATTTTCCTCGATATAATCGCTCATAAATGGACTTACCAAGACTTAAATAATTGCGTTATTGCGGTACACTGTCTACTCAACCACACCGATTTGTTTCAATTACAAATCATTTCTGCTATTATAATATAGCGCTCCGTATAAACCCATATAACTGTATGCCATGACCGTTTAATACTTGTTGCGGTAAACTGTCAACTTGTACTTGCCGATTTGTTTTGATCGAGATTTATATCTGTTGTTTAAATATATCCCTCTTTGTAACCGTTTTATGGTGGACATCCAGGATTTTAATAATTGCATTATCTTGGTACCTGTCTACTCAAACATGCCGATTTCTGTCGATTCAAATCATTTCTGCTATTTTAATATGCGTACGTATAACCCATATATCTGTTTGCCTTGACCGTTTCAATCTTGTATTTGCGGTAAACTGTCAACTTAACTTTGCCGATTTGTTTTGATCCGAGATTTATATCTGTTGTTTAAAATATATTCCTCGATATAATCGCTCATAAATGAACTTACCAAGACTTAAATAATTGCGTTATTGCGATACACTGTCTCTCAAACACCGATTTGTTTCAATTACGAATCATTTCTGCTATTTTAATATGCGCTCCGTATAAACCCATATAACTGTATGCCTTGACCGTTCAATACTTGTGTTATTGCAGTAAATTGTCAACTTGACTTGCTGATTTGTTTTGATCAAGATTTGTACCTGTTGTTTAAATATTTCCCTCGATATAATCGCTCATATATGGACATACCAAGATTAAAATAATTGCGTTATCGCGGTACTCTCTACTCAAATTAGCCGATTTGTTTGCGATTACAGTGATTTCTGCTATTTAAATATAGCGCTCCGTATTAGCCCATATAACGGTATGTATTGACCGTTTCAATACTAGTGTTATTCGATAAATTATAAACTTGTACTTGCCGATTTGTTTTGATCAAGATTCATTTCTATTGTTTAAATATATCCTCGATATAATCGTTTAAAACTGGACATCCAGGATTTTAATAATTGCATTATCGCGGTACACTGTCTACTCAGACATGCCGATTTCTGTCGATTACAGTCATTTCTGCTATTTTAATATAGCGTTACGTATAAACCCATATATCTGTTTGCCTTGACCGTTCAATACTTGTTTGCGTAAACTGTCAACCTGTACTTGCCGATTTGTTTTGATCGAGATTTATATCTGTTGTTTAAATATATTTCCTCGATATAACCGTTTATAAGTGGACATCCCAGGATTTTAATAATTACGTTATCACGGTACTGTTTACTCAAACATGTCGATTTCTGTCGATTACGAATCATTTCCTATTTTAATATAGCGCTCCCGTATAAACCAATATAACTGTATGCCTTGACCGTTTAATACTTGTGTTATTGCGTAAACTGTCAACTTGACTTGCCGATTTGTTTTGATCAAGATTCATACCTGTTGTTTAAATATATCCCTCGATATAATCGCTCATAAATGAACTTACCAAGACTTAAATAATTGCGTTTTGACGATACTGTCTCTCAAACACACCGATTTGTTTCAATTACGAATCATTTCTGCTATTTTAATATAGCGCTCCGTATAAACCTAAATAACTGTATGCATTGACCGTTCAATACTTGTGTTATTGCGGTAAACTGTCAACTTGTACTTGCCGACTTGTTTTGATCAAGATTTGTACATGTTGTTTAAATATTTCCCTCGATATAATCGCTCATATATGGACATACCAAGATTAAAATAATTGCGTTATCGCGGTACACTCTCTACTCAAATTAGCCGATTTGTTGCGATTTCGAGTGATTTCTGCTATTTAAATATAGCGCTCCGTATTAGCCCATATAACGGTATGCATTGACCGTTCAATACTAGTGTTATTGCGGTAAATTATCAACTTGTACTTGCCGATTTGTTTTGATCAAGATTCATTTCTATTGTTTAAATATATCCCTCGATATAATCGTTCAAAAATGGACATCCCAGGATTTTAATAATTGCGTTATCGCGGTACACTGTCTACTCAAACATGCCGATTTCTGTCGATTACGAGTCATTTTTGCTATTTAATATGGCGTTACGTATAAACCCATTATATCTGTTTGCCTTGACCGTTCAATACTTGTGTTAGTGCGGTAAACTGTCAACTTGTACTTGCAGATTTGTTTTGATCGAGATTTATATCCGTTGTTTAAATATATCCCTCGATATCACCGTTTATAAGTGGACATCTTAGGATTTTAATAGTTGCGTTATCGCGGTACACATTATACTCAATCATGTCGATTTCTGTCGATTACGAATCATTTCTACTATTTTAATAAAGCGCTCCGTATAAACCCATATAACTGTATGCCTTGACCGTTCAATACTTGTGTTATTGCGGCAAACTGTCAACTTGTACTTGCCGATTTGTTTTGATCAAGATTCATACCTGTTGTTGAAATATTTCCCTCGATATAATCGCTCATAAATGGACTTACCAAGACTTAAATAATTTTGTTATTGCGGTACACTGTCTACTCAAACACACCGATTTGTTTCAATTACAAATCATTTCTGCTATTATAATATAGCGCTCCGTATAAACCCATATAACTGTATGCCTTGACCGTTCAATACTTGAGTTATAACTGATAAATTGTCAACTGACTTGCTGATTTGTTTTGATCAAGATTTGTACCTGTTGTTTAAATATTTCCCTCGATATAATCGCTCATATGGACATACCAAGATTAAAATAATTGCGTTATCGCGGTACCTCTCTACTCAAATTAGCCGATTTGTTGCGATTACGAGTGATTTCTGCTATTTAAATAAAGCGCTCCGTATTAGGCCAGTATAACGGTATCATTGACCGTTCAATACTAGTGTTATTGCGATAAATTATAAACTTGCGCCAGATTTGTTTTGATCAAGATTCATTTCTGTTGCTTAAATATATCCCTCGATATAATCGTTTAAAACTGGACATCCCAGGATTTTAATAATTGCATTATCGCGGTACTGTCTACTCAGACATGCCGATTTCTGTCGATTACGAGTCATTTTACTATTTTAATACCGGCTCGTGACCAACTCCTTATAACGGTAGGCATTGACCGTAGTAGCAATGTTATTGCGGTAAACTATCAGAGACATACTTGCCGATTTGTTTTGATCGAGATTTATATCTGTTTAAATATATCCTCTTTGTAACCGTTTATGGTGGACATCCCCAGTTTTAATAGTGCATTATCGCGGTACACTGTCTACACAAACATGCCAGATTTCTGTCGGTGCGACCATCTCTCTGCTATTTTAATATAACGCTCGTATAAACCCAAGTGACGGTGGGCATTGACCGTTTCCATACTTGTTGCATTAAACTATCAACTTCTTGCTTGCCGATTTGTTTTGTTAAAATTTAAATCTGTTGTATAAATGCCCTTGTTGTAACCGTTTATAGTGGACATCCCAGGATTTTAATAATTGCATTATCGCGGTACACTGTCTACTCAAACATGCCGATTTCTGTCGATTAAATCATTTCTGCTATTTAATATAGCGCTTGTATAAACCCATATAACTGTAATACCTTGACCGTTCAAGACTGAGTATTGCGGTAAACTGTCAACATGCCTAGTGTAACGATCAAGATTCGTGCCTGTTGTTAAATATTTCCACTGATATAATCAGCTCATAAATGGGCCACCAAGATTTAAATATTTCCGTTCTCGCGGTGCCATCTACTCAAACATGCCGATTTCTGTCGATTACAAAATCCAGAAGTTTCTGCTATTTTAATATAGCGCTCCGTATAAACCCATATAACTGTAATATAACCATTCAATACTGTGTTATTGCGATAAATTATAAACACAACCTTGCCGATTTATTTTGATCAAGATTCATTTTGTGTCGTCTGTCCCTCGATATAATCGTTCAAAATGGACATCCAAGTTTTAATAATTACGTTATCGCGGTACACTGTCTACTTAAATATGATTTCTATCGATTACGCGTCATTTCTGCTATTAAAATATAGCGCTCGTATAAGCCATATAACTGCTGTACCTTGATCGTTCACTAACGTATTTGTTGCATTAAATTATCAACATAGTTGCCGATTTGTTTTGATCAAGATTCATTTCTGTTATTCGTACAACCTCGATATAATCGTTCATAAATGGACATCCCAAGTTTTAATAATTGCATTATCTTGGTACACTGTCTCTCAAACATGCCGATTTCTGTCGATAACAAATCATTTCTGTTTAATATGGCGCTCGTATCATCCCATATAACTGTATACGCCGACCGTTTAATAGCAGCCATTTATTGCGGTGAATTTATCGCTTATTACTTGCCAGGTTGTTTTGATCCAGTTTATATCTGTTGTATAAGCCCCTCGTTATAACCGTTTATAAGTGGACATCCCAGGTTTTAATAATTACGTTATCGCGGTACACTGTCTACTCAAACATGCCGATTTCTGTCGAATTTGAGTCATTTACGCTATTTAAATTGTAGCGCTCCATGTAAGTTCATATATGTGTATGCCTTGACCGTTCCATACTTGTGGTATTGCGGTCAACTATCAACTTAATAACGCCGATTTGTTTTGATCAAGATTCGCCTGTTGTTTAAATGTTTTCCTCGATAATCGCTCATAAATGGACTTACCAAGTCTTCCAAATAATTTGCGTTATTGCGGTACACTGTCTACTCAAACACTGCCGATTTGTTTCCAGTACGAATCATTTCTGCTGTTTAATATATTGTCGCTCCCGCATAACTGTATGCCTTGACCGTTTCAATACCTGTGGTATTGCGATTAACTATCCTTTTCTATTACTTGCCGAATTGTTTTGATCAAGATTATACCTGTTGTTTAAACTTTCCTCGATAATCAACATAAATGGACTTACCAAGTCTTAAACCGTTGCGTTTTGCCGTGCACTGTCTACTCAAACCCGCAAGTTGTTTCAATTACGAATCATTTCTGCTATTTAATATGCTCGTATAAGCCATATAACTGTATGCCTTGACCATTCAATACATGTGTTATTACAGTAAACTGTCAGCTTGTACTTGCCAATTTGTTTTGATCCAAGATTCGTACCCTATTGGTTAAATATTTTCTGATAGCGTCAGCTCATATATGGACTGACCAAGACTAAATAGTTGCGTTATCGTTTGGATCTAATCAACATGTCGATTTCTGTCGATTCCGATTCATTACGCTATTAAAGTGTAGCGCTCGTATAAGCCCATATAACTGTATGCCTTGACTGTTCAATTCTAGTATAGTACGGTGAACTGTCAACTTGTACTTCGCCGATTTGTTTTGATCAAGATTCATGCCTGTTGTTTAATCTTCCCCGATATAATCAACTCATATATGGACTGACCAGACTTAAATATTGACGTTATTGCGGTACACTGTCTACTCAGACACACCGATTTATTTCAATTACAAATCATTTCTGCTATTATAATATAGCGCTCATATAAACCCATAACTGTATGCCATGACCGTTCAATGCACTTGTGTTTTTGGTAAACTATCAACTGTGCCCGCCGAATTTGTTTTTTGATCGAGATTTATATCTGTTGTTTACGTATATCCCTCTTTGTAACCGTTTGGTGCAAGCATCCCAAGTTTAATAATTGCATTATCGCGGTACACTGTCTCAAACATGCCGATTTCTATAATTACGAGTCATTTCTGCTATTTTAATAGCGCTCCGTATAAACCTATAATATGTATGCCTTGACCATTCCAAACTTGTGTTATTGCGGTAAACTCAACTTAATACTTGCCGATTTGTTTTGATTAAAGTTTATATCTGTTGTATAAATGTACCCCTTTGTTATAACCGTTTATAAGTGGACATCCCAGGATTTTAATAATTGATTATCGGGTACACTGTCTTACCCAAACATGCCGATTTCTGTCGATTAAAAATCTTTTCGCTACTTTTTTATAGGCCTTGTATAAACCCATATAACTGTATGCCCACCGGTTCAAGACTTGTGTTATTTGGGTAAACTGTCAACTTGTAATTTCCTTGATAAGGTTTTGATCAAGTTCGTACCTGTTGTTTTAAAATATTTCCCTGGATATAATTCCCGCCTCTAAATGGACTTTACCAAGATTTAAATATTTCCGTTCCTCGGGTGCACCGTCTACTTAAAAGCCGATTTCTGGTCGATTACAAATCATTTCGTATTTTAATATAGCGCTCCATAAACCCATATAACTGTATGCCTTTGGACCGTTTAATACTTGTGTTATTGTGGAATTTATCAACTTGTATTTGATTTGTTTTGATCAATATATATACCTGTTAAAGGATATACCAATTTTAAAATGGTTATCATGATACACTGTCTAACAAATAAGTCTATTTGTTTTGATTAAGGTCATTGCGTTATTTAATTATAACGCTTTGTATAAGCCCATATAACTTTTTTTGACTTGACCGCTTAACTTGAGTTAATTTTAATCCAGGGTACCAAGACCCCAATAACTTTTAGACCTTTAGTATACTCCCTGCCTTAGTAAAATTTCCGAGAAAAAATTTTAACCAAATTACTTTACATTTTAACTCTATAATATGCTTAATAACAAACAGTATGGTTTTTACACGGGGTCGTTCTACAAACTGATGGGGTGTCCATCTTAAAGACTATATTTGAGGAATGGAAGGGTCACAAGTTTTTTGGTGTCTTTCTGTGACTTGACCAAAAGCATTTGACCGTGTTACAGATGAATACTTTTGGTTTGGGAAATTAAGCCACTATGGTGTCAAAAAAATTCCGACTGACCTCTGACTTCGTTACTTGGGAGCCATCGAACTCAGAGAGTTGACGGAACGGGCAAGAGATCCTCCTGGTACGCAGGTAGGTTGGGTAGTCCCAAGGGGATCATTTTGGGCCTTTTCTCTTCCTGGTCTTTATTTAATGACCTACCACAACCAGTTTGAGAACAATAACGAGATTGTATTATTTGTTGATGATACCTTTAATATTTAGAATAAAATGACGAATTTGCAAAAACGATTGTAAATAATACCCCTTCCGCAAGTAAAACCGGTTTAGTGGAATAATTTATTGTTAAACAAAAATAAAACTAAATGTATAAGGTTTTATAACTCCTAATGTTCCTCAAGTTGTGTGATGTGGTCAGGATGGAGAAGGGCTAGACCACGACATTGCACTGTATTTCCCGGCATCAAACAATAGATTCTAAAACTGCAATGGGGCCCCTTTTATTCATAGTCTTTGGGAGTAAACTTAGCTCATGGGCTTTGCAGTCAAAAAATTTGACAATTAATGATGTTGAGACAGCCCGTTTAGTATATTTTTTTTTTCACAGTATAATGTCTTATGGCACCCACTTGGGAAACGCGGCTGATATTAATACTATTTTTATAATTCAAAAAGAGTTGATCTGGAGAGTCTATAAACCGGGTCTCGAAGAACCAAATGAAAATGAAGAAATTAATTGTAATGACTGTTTTTTCCTTAATACATATTTGAAAATATTATGATGTTCATAAAAATAAAAATGATTTTGTAAAAAGATTGCAATTAATATAAAATACTAGGAATAAAGATAATTATGTTCTTCCAAAACTAGGGTTCCGAAGAACAAATGAAATCCTTCAAGGAAAGTATACTTTCTAAATAAAAATACCAGAAAACCGTTCAGCTTTTTCGTAAATAAATTTAAAAAAGTTGTAAAGGAAACGTTTTTTGTGTTAAAGGATATTATTGTTGAATGACTTTTGATAGAAACACACCCCGGTAATGAACTGTTAGCCCAGGTTATTTCAAAGTAGGAAAAGTATGGTTTTATGTAAAAAGTTTTGTAAAATTTATTGGAAAAGAAAAAAAGTAGGTGGTCCCGCTGAGTTTTCTTACCCGGGTTCTTCCTTCAGGTCAGTGGCTTGATTTGGAACCTGGTAGATTATTTGACAACAAAAGAAAGTGTAATGCCTTCCAATTTGAATAAAAAGATCTTTGACTTGCATTATTGGTGGGTAAATTATCAAATTTTGTACTTTGCCGATTTGTTTTGGGATCGAGATTTATATGTTGTTTAAATATATCCCCGATATAATCGTTCATAAATAGACATCCCAGGATTTTAATAATTGCAAAAAAGGCTCCGGTATTAGCCCATATAACTAGTAAGGATTGACCCATTCAATTTTGTGTTATTGGGTAAATTATTAACTTGCAATTTGCCGATTTTTTCGGATCAAGATTCATTTTTTGTTTAAATATATCCTCGATATAATTGTTCAAAATGGACATCCCAGGATTTTAAAAATTGGTTATCGCGGTACACCGTCTACTAAACATGCTGATTTCTGTCGATTAGAGTCATTCTCTGCTATTTTAATATAAAGGGCTCCGTATAAACACATATAACTGTATGCCTTGACCGTTCAAAACTTGGTTTTGGGGTAAACTATCAACTTGTACTTGGATTTGTTTTGATCAAGATTCATACCTGTTGTTTCCAATATATTCCTCAAATAATCGTTCATAAATGGAATCACAGGATTTTAAAAATTGCGACGCGCTACACTGTTACTCAAACATTGGATTTCTGTCGATATCGAGCTTTCTTGCTATTTTAAATTAGCGTCCGATTAGCCCAATAATGGTAGGATTGACCTGTTCAAACTTGTGTTATTGGGGATAAAT
>JAGSMT010001463.1:0-35568 GCA_029286875.1 Lamproptera curius
TTTCAATAAAACCTTTGATTCATTATACGCGACCGTTAAATCTAGTGAAACAGCGGTATCTTATTTGGACATCCGTTTGTTTTGATCAAGATTCATTACTATTGTTTAAATATATCCCCGATAAATGCCTTTTTACATTCAGGAGGATAATGATTGCATTACCGCGTTATTTGTCTACGTATCCGTGCACACTTTTATTAATTAAGATTGTTTTATTTTCCAATAAAACGGCTTATTACCTATAATATTAAGCTTGACCGTTAAAAATTGAAGAACTGCGTATATTTTTACCTTCAACATCCTATTTGTTTTGATCTTTTTTTCTATTGTTAAAATATATCCCCCGATACAATGCCTTAATCCATTACAGGATGTTTGATTGCATTATCGGTATTTTCTTATTGACACTTTTTAATTAAGATGCGTTTCTGGTTTCAATAAAACGGCTTATATAAGCCCTATCATTATGAAACCCCGTTAAATACTGTGGCTCGGTATCTTATCAACTTTCATGCCTTTGTTTTGTAAGATTCTTACTATTGTTAAATATTCCCCGATACAATGCACATTACAAACCACTCCAGGATGTTTTTTCGCGGTATATCTCTCACCCACACTTTTTTTTTAATTAAGATTCGTTTCTAGTGTTTCAATAAAACCTTTTATTAAAACTATCGACCGTTAAATTGAAGAACTGGTATATTATTCCCCGTTTGTTTTGATCCCGATTCATTTCTATTTTTAAAAATATTCCCCCGATACAATGCACATTATTGCACATTCGGATGTTAATGATTGCTTATCCGGGTATTTTGTCTATTATCCTGCACTTTTTTTTTTTTTTTTTTTTTTTTTTATGTTTCAAAAAACGGCATAAAAATATAACTATTAAACGACCGTTAAATAATTGAAGAACTGCGGTATATTATTACCTTAACTGCCCTTTTTGTTTTTGATCATGATTCATTTCTTTAAAATATCGATACAATGCCATTAATGCATTACAGGATGAATGATTGCATTATCGCGGTATATTTCTACTTATCCTACACTATATTTTGGCGCAGTGTTTCAATAAAACGGCTTTATAAGCCCAATCATTTACGACCGTTAAATACTAGTGAACTGCGGTATCTTATCCAACCATGCCGATTTTTTTGATCAAGATTCATTATTTTAAAAATATCCCCGATACAATGCCTTTGCATCCGGATGTTTGATTGCATTACCCGGGTATATTGTCACGTATTCGTCACATTTTTTTAATTAAGATTCTTTCTAGTTTTCAATAAAACATAAGCCCATATCATTATACGACCGTTAAATACAAGTAGCAGTATCTTATCATTTTTACATGGTTTGTTTTTGATTAAGTTCTAACTTTGTTAAATATATCCCCGGATCAATAGCACATTAATCATTCCAGGATTTAAAAGTTCATTACCGCGGTATTTGTCTACGTATTCTACACTTTTAATTAAGATTTGTTCTGGTGTTTCCAAACGCAATAAGCCGATATAACTTAACCCGACCGTTAAATATTGACGAACTGCGGAATTTATTCCTTAACCCCTTTTTTGTTTTCTCGGTTCATTTCTTTGTTAAAAATATTACCGATACAATACAGAATACCATCCCGGTTTTAATGATTCATTATCGCGGTATATTGTCTCTTGTTAGGGCCCTTTTTAATTGATTAGTTTCATGTTTCAATAAAACGGCTTATTAACCGATATAACTATTAACCGCCGTTAAAAATTGAAGAACTGCATTTTATTACCTTCAACATGCCTTTTGTTTTAATCCGTTCATTTCTTTGTTAAAATATTCCCCGATACCATGCAATTTGACCAGGATGTTAACATTCTTATGGGTATATTTTCTTTCCGTGCACTTTTTAAATAAGATTCGTTTCTAGTGTTTCAAAAAGGCTTTAAATAAATTCTTTTTGAAATAAAATATTGAAGAAATGGGTATTTTATTACCTTCCTTGCCTATTTTTTTGATCATGTTCATTTCTATTTTAAAATTTCCCCCCGATACTATAGCACATTTTCACATTCAGGAATTTGTTGCATTATCTGTATATTGTCTCTTATCCGTACACATTTTTTAATTAATTCTTTCTTTTTCAATAAAAACACTTATATAAAATATTTATTCGACCGTTAAATACTAGGAACTCGGTATAGGTTGGTTGGTTGTTTGGTTGGTCCGGCCTCAGAGAGCGAAAGGTCGTGGGGCGCCTCGCCTTTTTGCGGGACCTGTGGCCCCGGAAGGAGGCCGCGGAAAAGGGACGGGGCCGTGGCCCCGGCATCCGAAAGAAGGGGGCGCCGAAGGTGGCGTGCGCGCAACCTTCCTGACCCAGGCCCCTGGGGGCCGGCAGGGGTGCCCCCGCCGAAGGGGCTCAGAGGGGCCCGTGTTTGTTCCGGCACGGCCCAAACATTCCGGGTGTCCCACCCCCTGGAGAAAGGCCACAGGAACCCTCGCGCCGGGTCCCGAAGACTGTTATCGTGCCCGCAGCCCCCCACGACTTGAAAGGAACAACCGTTGGTTTTTTGGTGGGTATACCGGCCCTCCATCTTGGTCGGGGGCCCCCCTTTTCCCCCTTTGGTGGCGGGAAATCCAAACTGGATTTTCAACGGCAAAAAAAAAAAAAAAAGGTCGACCTCTCCGGCGGGCGGCGTGTCTTTGGGCTGGCTCCCTTGCCCTGGGACCTGACAAGTCCTCGGTCCTCTTCTTCTGGCGTGAGGAGGGGGTCTCGGGCTTCGCCACCCCAGAAGAAATAAGGGGGCGCAGGATGCGCTCCCCCAAACAGTGGGAGCTGCGGCTGGGCACCCCAGCCCGAACCGAAAAAAACCATACGCCCCGTATTAAAGTTGGCTAGAAAAGGAAACCCTAACATTCCCGCGACCGGGTTCTCTCCAGGACACGGCTGTTTGGGGAGGTACCTGTGCCCCCGTTTGATAAAGGCCCTCGGGTCCACCACTGGGCGTATTCCGAAAACCCCAACACGTGCGGAAGGGCCCACCTGGGTAAAGCGCCGAGGCTCGGGTGTCGTGGGGCGACCTTTGCTTCCCTGCTGTAGTGCCCGGGGGATGCTAGAAACCGGGTCGTGGGGCGCCGTCCTTCTTTTTGCGGACGTATGGCATAGGAGGCCAAAGGGACGGGGGCCGGGCGCCCTGGCTTCGAAAAGGCCGGGCGCCGAAGTGGCGACCGCCAACCCCCCGCCTGGGCCCTGGGCGGCCGGGGTGCCCGCCAGAAAGGGGCCAAGGGGGCCCCGTGCTGTTTTGTTCCGGCACGGCGCCTGGCATTCGGGGTTTTTCACCCGGAAAGGCGGGGGCCACTCGCCCGGGGTCCCGAGACTGTGATCGTGCCCGCGGGCCCCTCAGACAGAAAAGGAACAACCTTGGTTTTGGTAGGTATCCGGCCTAATCGGTCCGGGGCCCACCCCCCCTCCTTTGGCGGGGAATCCGTAACTGGATTTTCCAACAAAAAAAAAAGGTTTTGGGTTGTCAATCTCCCCATCCGGCCGTCGGTTCGGAAAGGGCCGGGAATATGGGGTGGCTTCAACGCGAAAAACGACGGGGTTGCGTCTTGTCCGTTAAAGGGTGGAATTGGCGAGGAGCAGATGCTCCCGAGGTGGCCGTTTTGGCGGGCCTCAGACCCTCGCTCCCTTCCCCCCTCTTTGTTGGGGCCGGGTGACCTTCCCCTGCGGTTCAGGCCTCGCCGGTTGATATGAAAGAAAAGGTATGAAAGAGCAAAGGGTATGAATGTGTGTGGGGATTGGGGCAAGGGCAAAAGGCGTGATGTATGAATGGAAGTCCCGGAGGACAAGGGTTTCGGTGTGCCTCGCTTTGCCGGGGCATCTCGGCCTTCGTGGGTGTCGTGGATCACGTCTCGCGGTCCCTTTTTGAGGTCCTGCCTTCATTGGCCGGACCGCGAGAAAACCTCTCTAAAACCGTTGATCTCGGCGTTGTGGTACGTGGCGTCGGGTGCTCCCAAGGCCTGGAACACACCCAGCCTTAACGGCCCCCCGGAACTTCCCGCCCCCAGGGTTTTGGGTTACCGGTGCTAATGGTCCCTGGCGGTGGACTTCCTTTACCCTTTTCTGGGTTTTTTGGACAACATTAAATCGAAAAAAAACGAGGCAAAAACAACGACGATGGGTTATGGACAGAAACCCTTTCGGAGGATTGTGAAGAGGGCGCCGGACCAGGTGAGGGCCCTCTTGGTGAAAACGCGGGGTTTTCCCCTTAAATTCCTTTGGAAGCGCACGAGAGGATCTGCTGGCACTCAAAGCAGTCTTCGGTGGGAGGATCGCCGCGCAAAGGTGGTGGGCGGAAGAAGGGGCGACCCATCACCCAATGCAGACAACGTGGGGCTTTCAAAACGCTGCACCGCTGCGGATCGCGATCAAAAGCGGCCCGAGGACCCTACCCCGATCTGGTCCTGCTGGCAAAAAACGAAAAGGGCCCAAAAGGCGAGGCGTGCGGAAGGATCGCCCGCTGAAGAAAAGGAGGCCGCTCAGGGGCAGAGGCCGTGGAGGGGAGCCTTAACGGCGGAGGATGCAAAGGGATGGCGCTCAAAAATTTGGTCATCTCCCAGGTTCCAAATCAGGCAACCTAGGGCCCTCGTGCCCCCAAAAGGTGCTCCTCCGCCGAAAACGTTGGTGGATGTGATGGGCCGCTCACCCAGTCGGCGAAATCGGGTACTCGGCCGACAAAAGGCTTAAGCGGTAGAGGCTCTCAAAGAGGTGCGTCGTCGGGCCTGCAACAGAGAACCGGCGTTAAGGGGCCGCGGTGAAGGAATTCCGCTGAGGGCTGCCAAAGATGTTGAGCAAATGCGGCGCCTATCGTGGAGGGTGGGCCCTTGCTCCAGGCCCACCGCGACGTTCCGGACCGCCTTGCCGGGGGCGGCTCCGTCCTCCACTGGCCGCCGATAAACGGGCGGCCCCCGTTCGGCGTGGTAGGCCTCCTCCAACGCCTCTGCCCCCCCCCCCCTGCCCCCCCAGCGAAAGTGCGTGAAGGCGCTCCCAAGCCGGACCCCTTCAAACCCCCCCCAAAAGAAAGGCCAAAAGAAGAAGGGCCCCGGACCCCAAAGGCGGATCGAGGCGCTGGGCAAAGCGGCAAAATCGCGGCAAGAGCATTCCACGGATGGGTGGACTCTGGTTCACGCCTAAAACTGAAGCCTGGCGCTGGTCCTAAAGAGACGAAACAGAAAAGGGGATGCCCGAAACAAAAGCCCCTACCTCGTCGGCTGGAATAAAGCTGCACCGGGTGCAGCGGAAAAAGGGTCACCCTTTCCGGCATCCTCCGGGGGAAAAATGCAACGAGGGAAAAAAGAGGGGTTGCCACGGGGGGGCCATGAATTGGGCCCCGGAAAGGCCAACCTTGGAGAAAACTTCGTTGGGGCCCAAAGGCAACAAAGGCCCAAAATGGGGACTTCGCATTGGGCTTTGAAATTTGTAAAACAGGTGGTGGGCGGTGCAAAAACTGCCCGGTACCTCCCTGTGGGGGAAATCGAAACCGAGGGTCTTCGGGGAGGTGCCCCGTGCGCCCCAAAAAAATAATTATGGTGGGCCCCTGGTCGGTGGTGTTCGGTGCAGGGCTTCGCGGCGGTGATGCGCTGCTTCCTGGTGGGCACGTGCGGACATCCTCAACTGGACCGGTGCCTGCCCCGTGGGCCTGGGCCCAAAATAGAGTTGCCGGCCGCGCCGCCTTATCTTGTGCGCGGCGGTAAATAAACCAGCTGGCCCAAGGGTTGGGGTGCGGCCTGCAAGACCCAAACCCGACAGGGGCGGACAGAAAGGCCAGGTCTGGGCGACCAGGTGCCCCAGCCCTTCCTGAGGGGCTCAAATGGCGTCCCAAGATGGCCAGTGGTCCTGCAGACAAATCTGAACCACTGCCGGGCTCAGGACCTCTTGTTTAGGCGGCGCAGTGGTGATTCAGGTGGGTGTGTGGAAATTTCGTTCCCCCGGAAACTGGGCCGGGGACCTGTCGGCTTTCCGGTGGTCTGTGGGACTGCTGCGGGTCCCCTCAACCGAGGGATGAAAAAGGTCCAGGCTTCGTCGGCGCTCTGTTGGGAGATATTGTTGCCTTTCAGCACTTTTCTCCCCAGATTCTCACTCGAGAGGCTACCAGACCGACGGGGTCCTGATCCGTTCTTCGGACCCTTCCCTTGCTGGTCGCGGGGATCTCCGCCAAATCACCGGCAGGGTTACCTGCGGCAACCCGAAGGACACTGGAATGGCTCCTGGAGGTCAGGTTCGGGCCCTAAACAGGGTTCGGTAAACACGTGTTCCGAGGCCCAGGGCGGTCGATCGTTGATGTTCGTTCCTAGCCCCGCCCTGGCTCGCCGTCAGGGCTGGAAGGTGGTGACGTGCGTCGGGACCCTTGGATCATCTTACATCCGTTGGGTCTCCGCCCTCCTGACACCTATACCGGCCTGGCCGACCCGGGACGCGCGGTGGCCCCTCGAGCCTGGACCGAGGCTGAAGGGGCAATAGGGCAGTCGTGGGTTTCCGAACATTGTCGATGTGGAGGGGGCCAATGGCCCGGGACGCAAGGCCGGGTGGTGACCGTCGGTCCGGCCAAAGCTCCCCTCAAACGCCGGGTGTCTGGTGGAACCCAGGGAAATTGCCGCGTGCGCAGAGGTCATCGTGGCCGGCCCAAACCAGTTGTCGGGGGCGACGGCGCGGGACCGGCCGAGGCCAATTGCTCGCCTCTTTCACGCAAAGGATGGCTCTCAAGTGGGGAATAGCCGAGGCGATCGCCGCGGCGGGAGGAAATTGTTGGCGCTGGACGCGATCCGTGGGGCGGCCCTAAAATGGTAACGAACGGCTTGTCCTTGGGACCCTGAATCTGGCGCCGCAGGGTAGCGGCGTTGCCGGGCTTTATTCCACAGCGGAGGGCACGGCCCTTGAGGTCCCAATGGCACGGATGAGGTCGACCCGTCCCGGAAGGCCGAATCACCCGGAGTTCGGTGGCCCTTCAAAATGAGGGGCAAACCCCCCGGGTCCCGATAAATTCCGGACCGCGCTCCCTCCCTGGAACCCCCTGGAGCCCAAGTGGGGCGATGTTTTCTCCTGTCTGGCTCAACCTTAATAAAGAGGTGGAAGACAGGCAGACTCTCCTCATCAAGGAGGGCGTCCTGCCGGACCGCCCTCCGCCTAAGCCCGATCGGCTGTTGGACGTGGGGGAAAACTCTTTGAGAGAATCTGGCGGCCCGCATCGTCCGCACCTGGGCCGTCGGTCCTCTGGCGGGTGGCGGTATGTTCCCGCGGGGGTCGACCGTCCCGCGGTGCTGCGGGTCGGTCCCTGACGCAGGTGCGGTGTCGGGGTGAGGTTTTTGGCGGTGTCGCGCATGCCAACGCATTCAACACCCCCCGGGCCTGCGCCAAAAGGCGCTCCGGCCAGGGGTGCCTCCTACCTCAAAGGGTGATCGGGCCTCCTGTCGCATCGACGTGTCGAGTTCCGTGCCGAGATGGGCCCGGACCATCGGGTGTGGAGCCCGAGGTCGTGTTGGGACCGCTTCTGGGGAACGTGGTTTATGGAGTGCACGTGGCGGCAACAATTTGTCGCGTCCTTGTTCGCGGACGCCCCTCTCACCGCCCGTACCAATTTTCCAGGGCTGGATTCCGCCCCCGGGGTCCTCAAGTTTGGGCGCTCCGGCGCTGGGTAAGGTGGCGCTCGAAAATCCGGGCCCTTTGCTTTGCGGGCCTCGGGCGCGCCCCTGCCCGGACGCCCATTCGTTTGCGGCTCGCGTGACGTCAACCGACGATAAGTATTCGGCCTGTCCTGGGCCGCCGATGGAAGTTTCGCCCATTTGGCGCCTGCCCTAGGGAGAGCGGGCCTCTCGGCAGACTCTCCCCAACACCGGAGGCCAGCAGCTCCTGTCCCCGCCTGCCCGCCCGGGGTGTTGGTCCATGGTCCTGTCGGGGCACCCGTTTGGGGACAACCCTCAAAAGGAGAGTACGCAAATTGAGGAAAGGGGTGTTGGCGATCCGGGCCGCGGGGCTCCGGACCATATCCGGCGGGCGGCGTGCCTGATGGCTGGCTCCTTGCCCTGGGACCCTGAGCAATCCCTCGCGTCACTTTTCTTCCTGGCGCGGGAGGCGGGTCTCGGGGCTTCGCCAGCCCCGGAAAAATAAGGGGCGCAGGATGTTGCGCTCCTTGCAATGGGGAGTGGGGTGCGGCTGGGACCCCAGCGCCGGCCTCAAACCATCCCCAACGCCCGTTTAAATGGTGGCTAGAAAGGGACACGGCTCCCAACATTCCCGCGACCAGGTTTCTCAGGACCGGCTGCGGGACCTGGCCGCGGCGTAGGCCCACGGAAAATGCCACCACTGGCGGGTTGTGAAGGGCCCACGTGCTGGAAAATGAGCCTGGGTCGAGCGCCCGAAGGCTGCGGGGTGTGTGGGGCCGACCTTTGCTTCCTGCCGTAGTGCGCAGGATGCTGGGCAAAGGTCGTGGGGCGCCGTCCGCTTTCTGCGAGGACGTGATTGGCCCGGAAAGGCCGCGGAGAAAGGGGGGCCGAGGCCCTGGCTATCCGCAGAAGAGGCCAGGGCGGAAGGTGCTGCGCGAAAACGGGCCCCTGGGCGGCTGGCAAGGGTGCCCGCCGAAGAAATAAGAGGGCGCCGTTTTTGTTCCGGCACGCGCCTCGACGTTCCGGGTGTCCCACACCCGGAAAGGCCCAGGGGCCACGTCCGCCGGGGTCGCCGAACTGTAATCGGCCCGCGGCCCCCTCAGCGACAAAGAAGAAAACCGTTGGTTTTTGGGTATACCGGCCCTCCATCTTGGTCGGGGGCCCAATCTCCTGCCCCCCACTTTGGGGGGGGAATCCTGCTGTTTTCCAACGGCAAAAAAAAAAAAAAAGGTTGGTTTCCTTAACGCCGGGCTGCGTAGTGTCGTCGGGCGACCTTTCGCTTCCTGTGGTACGCGGATGCTGAAACGAAAGGTCGTGGGGCGCCGTCCTTGCTTTGCGGACGTGATTGGCCCAGGCCGCGGAAAGGGACAGGGGAGGCCGTGAAGGCGCCTGGCTATCCGCGAAGCCGGGCGCCGAAAGTGGCGTACGCGCGGCCTTCCCCGACACTTGGGCCCTGGGCGGCCGGCAAGAAGGTTTCCGCCGCCGAGAGAAGGGCTCAAGAGGGAGCGCCGTGCTGTTTGTTCCGGCACGGCGCCTAAGCGACGTTCGGGTGTCCACCACCCGGAGAAGGGCCAGAAGGGCCACGTCGCGCCGGGTCGCCGAACTGTGATCAGTGCCCCGGCCCCGGCTAAAGCGACATGAGAAAAGGAACAACCGTTGGTTTTTAGTGGGTATACCGGCCGCTCCATCTTGGTCGGGGCCCAATATCCCCACTGCCCCCTCACTTTGGCGGCGGGGAATCCTCAACTGGATTTTCCAACGGCAAAAAAAAAAAAAAAAAAGGGTCCGGCACCTCTCCGGCAGGCGGCGTGTCTGTGGCTGGCTCCTTGCCCTGGGACCTGACGAGAAATCCTCGCGTCACTCTTCTTCTGGCGTGAGGAGGCGGGTCTCGGGCTCCCACCCAGAAGAGATAAGGGGCGCAGAGGAGGTGCTCCTTCCAATGGGAGTGGGAGCTGCGGCTGGAGCACCCCAGCGCCGGCCAAATCAAACAATAAACATCCCCGTTCTTAAGTGGTGGCTAGAAAGGGACATGGCTCTCTAACGTTCCGCGCGACGCAGGTTCTCTCGGACACGGCTGTTTCGGGGGTACCTGTGCCGCGTGGCCTGGAACCTGAAGTGCCGCCGCCCGAGAAGGGGCTCAAGAGGGGCGCCGTGCTGTTTGTTCCGGCACGGCGCCTAAAAGCGACGTTCCGGTGTCCCAACACCCGGGAGAAGAGGCCGAAGGGCCACGTCGCGCCAGGGTCGCCGGCTGTGATCAGTGCCCGCGGCCCGGCACTGACGCATAGAAAAGGAACAACCGTTGGTTTTGGTGGGTATCCGCCGCTCATCTTGGTCCGGGGGCCCCCATATCCCCTGTCCCCTCACTTTGGCGGCGGGAATCCGTTACTGGATTTTCCAACGGCAAAAAAAAAAAAAGGTTAGGTTAGGTTAGGTTAGGTTGGGTTGGGTTGACGGCCCAGCACGCGCTGAAGGTACCCAGCCTGGGTCGAGGCAACGCCGAGAGCTGCGTAGTGTCGTGGGGCACGACCTTTCGCTTCCTGGCCGTAGTGCGCAGGATGCTAGAGCGAAGGTCGTGGGGCGCCGTCACCCCAACTCTCATGGGGACGTGATGGCGGAAGGCCGCGGAAAGGGACAGGGAGGCCGTGAGCGCCTGGCTATCCGCAAAAGGCCAGGGCGCCGAGAAATGACGTACGCGCGCAACCTTCCCCTGACACTGGGCCCCTGGGCAGCCATGAGGGGTGCCCACCGCCCAGAAAGGGCTCAAGAAGACTCGTGCTGTTTGTTCCGGCACAGCGCCTAAAGCGACGTTCCGGGTGTCCCAACACCCGGAAGAAAAAGGCAGGAGGGCCACACGTCGCCAGGGTCGCCGAACTGTGATCAGTGCCCGCGGCCCCGCTACAGCGGTATAGAAAGGAACAACCGTTGGTTTTAGTGGGTATACCGGCCACTCCATCTTGGTCAGGGGCCCACATATCCTCTTCTTCCCCCCCTCACTTTGGCGGCAGGGAATCCATCAGCTGGATTTTTCAACGGCAAAAAAAAAAAAAAAAAAAAAAAAAAGGTTAGGATGGGTTGGAGTTAGGTTCCGGTGTGGAGTTGTCAGATCTCCCATCCGGCGCGTCCCAGGTTGCGGATAGGGGAACCTCCAGATATGAAATTTCAGCTTCGGTCGGCGCGGACAAAAGAAACTGGCCAGAATTGGGACCCGCGAGGTTGCAGAGGTGGGTGGGGTACTGTTATTAGTCCCGCGAGACTGGCGTCGAAGTCGACTGCCGCCGGAGGAGGGCAGAGGAAGGGAGGAAAAAATAAAACAAATTTGTGCTATATGCATATTTATGGCACCGAAAAAAAAAAAAATACATATAGGCCCGGAGGAAAACCTCCTAAAATTACTAATCTTTGGTTTCTTGTACTTGGCCTTGGGATGCATAGCGAGCAGGCGGCTCGTCACCCGAGGCACCAGGGCAGAATCTCCCCTTTAAAGATCACAACCATGAAAGCACATGGGGTTGAAAAATATTTGGGTGGGTCCCAGCATTGCTGGGGAGATCCCACTTCCACTTCCCGGCCCGAGTCAGGTCCATATGCAGGGGTTCGTCCGCGACGGAGGGAGGGAGGGAGGAGAGGAGGCACACCGATGACATCAGGCTTACCAAATGGGACACCGATCAAGTACAATGAAAGGTTACACGAAGTGAAGTAATGTCATGATCCGGCAACGCCCGCGTCATCAGCAACATCAAGCAAGTTCTTCATTGGGGCGGGCATGATGAAATTGAGTGGCAATGGGACCATAAATCTCCCAATCCCACGATAACGACGACATAGTAGGAAGGACAAGATGAGAAGACGCTTCCGCAAGGGGTGCGGTGGCGAACCTGGAAGAGCTCCGACGACTCTTATACTACTAACAGCAGGGCAAGGGCACTAAGCGCGGAGACCACCGACCACCGGTGGTGCGTCAGCCTGGCCAAAGGCAAAGGACTACCTCAGCGGAATATAAGGTGCAGACCGAAAAAGGGTTCATGGAGACCAAGAGGATCAATTGACACGCTCTCATCGGTTGTCAGAGTCCTCGCTATCGGACACTGATAATGGACGAAGTGCAGTCACGGCAGCGAAACTGGGCTCTCGGATAATCGGGGCTGGAATCTCTGGCAAGAGTCGCAAAGACGTCAAAGCAAGGCAGGCCTATGTGAGGCTTTGAAGACTCAGTCAGCCTGATAAGAGGGAGTCATGCATGACCCTCCTCGAGGCTCGGACCACAGTGTTGGTAGTAAGGCTGCGATAAGCCAACAAAGAGAGGACTGCTAAGAAAGGCAGGTGCCACAGGAAGCCCACCGACTGTCCCTGAGGCCAGGCCCTGACCTCAGACGGTACCGATGGAAGCCAATAACGGCGACCTACAGATTCCTGCAAACGCTTGAACCACTGCGCTCGGGCTCCAGATTCTACAACCGACCGCAGCGCAGTGGTCAAGCGACATTTCCATCGTGTCGAGAGCCGTACCGCGTCCCATCGAGACCGCTGGGTGGGCGTCGGCTCATCTGTCGCCCTGCTCTTCCAGCTTCAGGAATCATTCCCTCCATCTACAAGAGCGCTGACCAAAATGACCGAAGACTGCATGTTTGCCAACCTGGGGGCCCTCACCGTAGTGGGGGTTTACTTCTCTCCCAACAAAGCACTGAAAAGCCGACTTCAGGGGCTTTCTCATTTGACTGACGGCCGTCATCGGTGGCGCGACGGTGCCTGTGATCGTCGCAGGGGATTTCAACGCGAAGTCAGCGCTATGGGGTTCCTCGGCGACAGACGCAAGGGGCCGCGCGGTGGAGGGTGGATGGCGTCCTGGCCTTGCGCTGCTGCTAAGTCGTGGTACGACCGGCACGCCGTCCAAACGATACGGCGAGTCAATAGTCGACCTGACTTTTATCAGCTCGGCTTTCGGTCGCCCGCGCTACCAACTGGAGGTTCAGGGGAGGGACGGAGACCTCTCGGACCACCAGATACATCTGCCCAGCGCATCTCTGCTGACACGCACGCGAATCTGGGCCTATTACCACCCGGCTATGGCCCGAGATGGTCCTGAACCGCCTGGACGCGACCTCCTCAAGAGCCGCCATCGTCGCATCCTGGGCGCCTCTGCCCTCCGACGACGTGGACGAGTGCGCGGAATGTTGAGGGCCATGCAGCGTTTGCGACGCTTCGATGCCACGCGGGTTCCCTTCAGGCTGCCGACGTCAAACATATTGGCGCCCGAACTGCACCACCTGCGGCGAGAATGCACGGCGGCCCGTCGCCGCCTAAGAGGTATCGACGTCGACGCGCAAAAGATCCAACAGATGGAGGACGCCATCTACGAAGAATACGAGCGGCCCGTCTCGCCCTTTGCGGGATGCTATATCGAAAGGCCAGGAACGGAAGCGTGGCGGGGAATGGTTGCAGACGCTGGAGGAGATCCTGGGCGAGCTATAAATGGGTGCGGCAAAGCTGCGTCCAGCCGCTCCACCAGTCGCAATGCCTCAACCCAGTCTCCGGAGCAAGTGATGGCCTCTTTCCATCTAGGGTCGACCGACCAGCGACGATGACTCTCACGGGGAGGAGGCTTTTCGACGATGAAGACAGAGGGCGCCCTTAACACCTGCAGGAACTTACGCATTGGCGGTTCACAAAATGGGGCTCAAAAATACGGCACCAGGCCCCGACATTCATACCGGGGCGCCTGGGTCACCTCGCGATGGAGGAGATGGAGCCGCGGTACTCACCGCTTTGACCAACTGTCTGGCCGGGGTCGAGTGCCGCGGCTATGCGGAAAGTGTGGAAAGCGGGTGCTGCTGCGGAAGAACGGAAGCCCAGACCAGCGTCGTCATGTCGCCCCATCATTAACCTTGACGGGGATTTGCAAAGATCTTCAGGCGCGCATAATGGCGGGCGCGACTCGTCGCGCCTGGACGCGTGGGGCCGAACCTGAGCGAGAATCAATATGGTTCGCTCCAGGTCGTTCAACGATCGGGGCGTCCGCCCGTCTGGGGACACCACAGAGAGGAGAGTGGCCCAGGGTGGGAGTAGTGCTTGCTGCAGCCAATCGCTGGAGTATATCGAACGCCTTCAACTCCCTGCCCTGGACGACCATCAGGAGACGGCCTCCAGACGCCATGCCGCACCAGTACCTCCGTGTGCCGCACTGGGCAGCGCTACCTTTCCGAGCGCGCCGTGCTATACCCGACACAAGAGGCCACAGAGACCAAGCAAGTGGTTTGTGGGAGTCCCGCAAGGATCAGCCCTATAAAGACCTATAAAGGTTTCCAGCAGAAAAAAAAAAAAATTAGGTTAGGTTAGGTTAGGTTGGGTTAGGTTAGAGTTGGGATTGGATTAGGTTAGGTTAGGTTGGAGTTGGGTTCCCGGTCCGGTGTGGAGTTGTCAGATCTCCCATCCAGCGCGTCCCCAGGTTGCCCGGATGAGCGCCCAGATATAGAGTACCGGCTTCGGCCAAACGCGGACGAAACTGACAGAAATTGCTGCATCTGCTCGTTAAAGGAGGGTGGGAGATGTGGCGAGGAGCAACTATACAGAGGTGGAAACCTGTTGTGGCGGGCCTCAGACCCTCAACTCCTGTACCTCTTTGTTAGAGGAACACGGGATGGCCAGTCTACCCTGCGAGGTGCATCAGGCCTCATGAGTGATGTGTGAAGAACAAGGCATGGAAAGAGTGAGGTATGAATATTGCGTGTGGGGGATTGGGGCAAGGGCCAAAGCGAGATGTATAGATGAAGTCCCCGAGAGAGGAGACAGGGTGTGATTCGTTCGGTGTCATTACTCGGCTTTGCGAACACCAGGCGATCTCAGCCTGTCGTGGGTGTCGTGGATCACGTCTCGCGGCCTGCGGCGGCAGTGTGGGGTCTTGCCTTCATTAGCGGACCGCGAAGGGAGACAACCTCACTAAAAAACCGTTGATCTCGGCGTTGTGGTACGTGGCGTCAGGTGCTCGCAAAAGAACGCTGGAACGTCACCAGCGTGCTTGGCCCCACCCTAGAACCCACCCCCGGGCGTATTTAGGGTTACAAGTGCTGCATGGTCCCTAGCCCAGTGGACTTTTACCTAATATTCGTGGGATTTCAATAACGGATAAATCTAAAATAAATCAAAACACCTAGGAGCAAAATTGACACAAAACATTGGCGATAAAACGGCTTCAGATTCTTTTTCGGACGATTCGATGGAGGAGGCGCGGACCAGGTGTGAGGCCGGCTCTCCGATGAGTGAAAACGCAGGTTCCCGCCGATTACAGGAAGCACAGGGAGAATACGGCTGGCACTCAGGTGATGTTCCAGCGAGGACGACCAGCCGGCGCAAAGGTGGATTGCGGCCTTGGAAGAAGAGGGCATCAGCTTTCCCTTCAGAGAGATGACCGCAGGCGCTTTCTTGGAAACGCCCTACCGCGACATTGGGATCACGGTCGAGCAGCGGCAGCCAGCAGGACCCTGCCACCGATCTGGTCCTGTGGCAAAAACTAAGGCCAAAGACAGCAGAGCGTGCGGAAAAGACCGCACGCTCGAGGATATAGTCGAGGCCGCTCGGAGAACGAGGCGTGGAGGGAGGATGCCTTAACAGCGGAGGATACAAGGAGATGGCGCTCAGAAATCTGAGCATCATCTCTGGGTATAAAGATCCGGCAACCTGAAGGGCGCTACGTGCGTGCGCAAAGGTGCTCTCCGCCGTAGGCAATCAGTGGACATCGTCAGCCCGCTCCACCAGTCGGCCGGTGCGGGAAGTACTCGGCTGACAAACGTTGGAAGCGAGAGTTGAGGCTCTCCGAGGAGGTGCGGCGTCTATGAGCCGCTATAGAAAGAGAACCGGCAGCTAAGGGCCGCGGTGAGAAGGGCGATGTGTCCACGTTGAGGACTGCCAACCGACGTCGAACAAATACTGCGGCGCCTCATCGTGGTTATGGTGGGCCTATGTTTCAGGCTCCACCGCGACGACATCGCCGGACCGCCTGCTGCCGGAAAAAGCGGCTTCGTCCTCCGCTGGCGCGATAAACGGGCAGCCCCATTTTGCGGCAGTCGTAAGGCCTGCTGCTGCCCTGCCGCCCTGATGCCCAAGCTGCCCCACCGTTTGCGCCAGTTGCCTGGCGGCAAAAAGACCGACACGCGAAGAATGGGCCCTGCAATTTCGCCCCAAAGAATGCTAGGGAAGAAGAAGAGCCCCGGAACAACGGGCCAGGGTTCGACCAGCGCCACTCAAATGGCAAAGTCAGCGGCGCAGAATCCACGGATGGGTGGACTCCTGGTGACGCGCCACTCGCTTCAAGCCTGGCGCTGGTCCTAAAGACAGAAGCAAATAAAGAGGATGCAAAATTCACAAAAAGGCCCTACCTCGTCGGCTGTAGTAATAAAGGCTGCAGCCGGGTGCATGGAAAAGGGTCACGTATTCTGGCATCCTCCAGGAAAACGAAGAAAACATATAATTTGAAGGACATTGGAATTGACGGCCTCCGGTTCCGCCGGCGCAGCAACGGGGCTGATCAGCTGAGTTCCGGGGCCGCCAGCGGCAGAAAGGCCAATAACCGCTGGCAGAAAAGCTTCGCCAATTGGTTGGTCTGAAATGCTAACCATATCCAGGCCGAAAGTGCGCAGATCTTCGCATCTCAGGCCTGGACGATTTCTGTAGATAAGACGGAGGTGGCTGAGGCGGTAGCGCCAAGGCCAGCTGCCCGGTCACCTCCGTTAGAATCAGAGACATCCGCCAAGAACCGCACACGGGTCTTGGTACTTGGGTAGTAGTGCGCTGCTGTGGCAGCCACGAAAAAAGAGTCGTGATGTTGGGCGCCTCCTGATCGGGTGGTGTTGGTGCAGAATGAAACTTCTTTGCGGCGCGTCCGATGCGCTGCTTCCACTGCCTTGAGAATCGGGCGCATGGCGGAGCGGTGCCATACAGGCGTCGACCACAGCAGTGCTGCTACCGCTGTAGTAGCTAGATGCCAAAGCAGAGGTTGCCAGGCCGCGCCGCGCTGTATCTTGTGCGCGGCGGCAAATAAAACCAGCTGGCCATAGATTGGGGTGCGGCCCTGCACGACCACCGAGAGAACCGACAGGGAGGCGGTTTCCGATAAGGAGGGCTGGGCAGCGGCCAGGTGCCGAAGCTGGCCGCTTTACGGCTGGGGACAAATGATATCGAATAAGATGGCCACGCTGAGCATCTACCGGATAAATACCGCGAACCAACTGCACCGAAGCTCAGGATCTCTTGTTTTGAGCGTGATGGTCGATTCAAGTGGCTTAGAAAAGTGTCGGAACCGTGTTACATTCCCCCGGCAATAACTGGGCCAGGGACCTGTCCGGCTGCTGCGGCGGTGGTCTGTGGGACTGCTGATTTCAACCGAGGATGTTAAAAGGGTCAGGCTTCGTCGGCTCTGTTGGGCTTCATGGTCGTTTCGGCGTACTTTCTCCCAGCAGATCTCTCGCCGACACAAGGGGCTACTAAGACCGACTGGGGTCACTGATCGTTCTTACGGACCCTTCCCTGTGCTGGTCGCGGGGATCTCAACGCCAAATCACCACGGCGGGGTTCACCTGCGGCAGACGCACTGAGGAAGGACACTGGAGTGGCTCCTGGAGGTCGGGCTATCGGGAGATGTAAACAGGGGTTCGGTAAACACGTGTGTTTCCAGGCCAGGGCAGGTCGATAATTGATGTATCGTTCGCTAGCCCCGCCTGGCTCGCCGAATACAGGGCTGGAAAATTGATGAAGCAGGCGTCAGGGACCCTGTCGGATCATCGTTACATCCGATTCCGGGGTCTCCACCCTCCTGAACTTACCTATACCGGCCTAACCCGGACCCCAGTTTGGCAGCTAAGGTGGCGCCTCGAAGCCTGGACCGAAACTCTTTGAAGGCGGCAATAGTGCAGTCGTGGGTTTCTGCGCCCGATATTGTTGATGTGGAGGCACAATGGCTCCGGGACGCAATAACCACGGTGTGTGTGACGCGTCGATGTCCCGGGCCAAACGTCTCCCCTCTAAACGCCAGGTGTACTGGGTGGAATCCCGAGATCACTTCCCGGAGTTCCACAGAGGTCGGTGTTGGGACGCGCTTCTGTGGAACGTCGGTTTCGATTGGGTGCTACGTGGCGGCAATATCCGAGGTGTCGACGTCACTTGTTATGCGGACGACACCTCGTCACCTTTCCGTGGCACCAACTTTCACCAGGGGCTGCGATTCTCGCCACTGCCGGGGTCGCTCAAGTGATTGGGCGCATCCGGCAGCTAGGACATTAAGAGAGGTGGCGCTAGAAAATCCGGGGCCTTACTTTTGAGCCTCGGGGACGCGCGCCGCCTGCGGACGCCCACATAATTGTTTGCGGCGTCCCCGCGTCGCCTATGCATAAATTAGTTAAAGTCCATGGTCACATGCGGGCACCCGTGTGAATGACACCACTCAAAGTACTGTACTGAGAGACAGAGAAGGTGTTGGCGATCCAGGCCGTACGGGGCTGCGGACCATCTCGGCAGGCGGCGTGCCTGACGGCTGGCTCATTGCCTGGGACCTGAATGCAGAAATCCTCGCGTCACTCTTTTTTTCTGGCGCGAGGCAGGAAATCTCAGGCTGCCAGGCCAACCGGAAAGAAAATAAAGGGGCGCAGAGGAAGAATTGCGCTCCTTACGGCAAAGATGGGAGCTGCAGCTGGAGCACCCAGCGCCGTACGTCAAACCATGAAACCATGCCCCGTTCTAAAGTGGTGGCTAGAAGAGGACTGGCTCTAACATTTCCGCGCGACGCGGGTTCTCTCGGGACACGCGGCTGTTTCCGGGAGGTACCTGTGCCCGCGTGGCCGGTAGAGCCCACGGAAAGATGCCACCACTGTGGCGTATGTGCCAGACGGCCCAACACGCGCTGGAAGGTGCCCAGCCTGGGTCAGAGCAACGCCGGGCTGCGTAGTGTCGTGGGGCACGACGCTTTCCGCTTCCTGCCGTAGTGCGCAGGATGCTTGAGAGCGAAAGGTCGTGGTGCGCCGTCACTTGCTTCTGCGAGGACTGTGATGTGAAAGCTGGAAGGAGGCCACTTGGAAAGGGACAGGGGCCGTGAGCGCCTGGCTAT
This sequence comes from Lamproptera curius, assembly GCA_029286875.1. Classification (NCBI taxonomy): domain Eukaryota; kingdom Metazoa; phylum Arthropoda; class Insecta; order Lepidoptera; family Papilionidae; genus Lamproptera; species Lamproptera curius. The sequence continues at coordinate 18,740 of JAGSMT010001463.1, forward strand.
CCACAGAAGAAGGCCAGGGCGCCGAGTGGCGGCGCAGCGCGCAACCTTCCCCTGACACGCACTGGGCCCCTGGGCGGCCGGTAGAGGTGCCCGCCGCCCAGAAGGAGGCTCAGAAGGGGCGCCGTGCTGGCAATTTTCGCAACGTTCGGTGTCCCAACACACGCGGAGGAAGGCCGAGGAGGGCCACGTCGCCGCGGGGTCGCCGATGACTCGCCGTCAGTGCCCGCGGCCCCGGCACCAGCGACTTATGAGAAAGGAACAGCCGTTGGTTTTAGTGCCGTTATACCGGCCGCTCCATCTTGGTCGAGGGCCCCACATATCCCCGCACTGCCCCCTCACTTTGGCGGCGGGGAATCCACGTAGCTGGATTTTCAACGGCAAAAAAAAAAAAAAAAAAAAAAAGGTTAGGTTCCGGTGTGGAGTTGTCCAGATCTCCCATCCGGCGCGTCCCAGGTTTGGATGGGGGCTTACTCCCAGATAGGTACCGGCTTCCAGTCGCGCGGACAGAGGCAGCGGCAGGGGTGGGACCCCGCGAGGTTGCAGGGTGGGTGGGAGTGCTGTTGGTCGCAGGACTGGCAGCGTCGGGGGTGAGCCGCCACTTCGGTGGAGGCAGTGGGAAGGAGGGAAAAAAAAAAAAAAAAAAATTCGTATAATGTCATTCATCAATACCTTGCTTTTGAATTGTTATTTCAAAAAAAAAAAAAAAAAAAAAAAAAAAAAACCCTCCCGGAGAAAACCTCATTAAAAAATTACCTAATCTTTGGTTTCTTGTGCTTCGGCCTTAGGATGCATGGCGAGCAAGCGGCTCGTCATGAGGGCACTAGGGGCAGAATCTCCCCTTAAAGATCCACCAAATATGAAAGGACGCAGATTGAGAAAAATATTCCCCGGGTGGGTCCAACGGCATTGCTGGGGTCCACTACTTCCACTTCGGCAGGGGTTAGATCCATGTATACAGGGGACCACCAAATCGCGACGGAGGGGAGGGAGGAGGGAGGGAGGAAGACACACCGACGACACCGGGCTTAACCCGCAAATAGGACTCGATTATTGCAAATAGAGGAAGCTACACAGTGGAAATCGTATCGCGTTCAGCAACGCCCGCGTCATCAACAACATCAAACAGGACAGCATTACATGGCAGAGACTTCTGATGAGGTGAGAGCGGCTTATTAGGACCATAAGTCTCCAGTCCGACAAGGACGAGCGTCGAGGAAGGAAAAGTGAAGACAGCACCGCAAGAGGTGCAGTGGCAGACCTGAAAGGCTCCGACGACTCTGTGCTACCAACACCAGAGGCACTGCGCAGCGGAGACCGCCGACCACCGGTCAGACCACGTCAGCCTGGCCAAGACCAAAGACTACCTCGCCCGCCAGCGGGGCTCTTAGGTCAGGCCGAAAAGGTTCATGGAGACCAAAGAGGATCCAATTGAGCACGCTCTCATCAGTTGTCAGGTCCTCGTTATCAGCGAACGCGGTAATGGACGAAGTTACCGATCACGGCGGCAGAAACTGGGCTCGGATAATCGAGGCCTGGAATCTCTAACCAAGTCGCAGACGTCAAAAACTTAGGCGGGCCCTATGTGAAACACGAAGACTCAGTCAGCAGCCTCATAAGAGTCATGCGGCCTCGAACATCTTCGGAGGAGCACTGAGCCTGGAGGCGGCTAACACACACCTCTCAAGGGCTGGGGGTAGAAGCCGAGCTCGCGAGGCGTTAAGCGCGAAACTCTTAGAATAAGGCCACAGACCGCATCCTTCGGCTCAACGTCGAGGGGTGCTGCAGAGGGCGGTCCCATGACCAATTTCCTGTCAATTAGCTCGACTCGATGCTCGTCTGAGCTCTACAAGACCGGCTTCTTCCCGAGACGCGTCTGCGCCCTCCACTGGCTGCCGATAAGACGGGTAGAACACACAACAACACACGGCAACCCTGTCGAGGCCACCTGAGATACGGAACACGGTGCAGTGTCTGCTGACACCTCCAGCTGGCAGGCAAGCGCCCGAAGTGAGGTCAAGAAGAGAATCTACTGCTGCCACAAGAAGGCAACTGCCGCGAGACGCGACGCCGCGCAAACATCGCCAGCTACTTAACCCACCACCCCGCACGCAAAGTGGACTAGAACGGACAAGCGGGCCCTACCGGCGAAAGGGTAAAACGGGGCGCGCGTCGGTCTGCGGCGTCATCATAACGCTGCAGCCCGGGCAACAGAAAAAAGGCGCTTCACGTACAAAGACGTCGCTGAGGGAGGGCAAAACGAGGCGTAATCGATCTGAAAGGCCTTCATCCGGGCGTCAAATTCAGAGTTGTGGCCAGGACCGGGGCGCGCAAGCTGAGATCGCCGGCACTGACCCTGCAAAGAAAGGCCGACGCACTCGCGGCCAAGCTGAAGGAGACTCTAGGAGAGGATGTGGCACATCTCAAGACCCCAAAATGTGTTGAACTGCGAGTCACCGGATTAGACGGCTCAGCCACTGCAACCCGATGTCACATAGGCGATAGCCCGCAGCGAGCGATCGCAAAAGGTTGGCGAAATTCGGCGGGAGAGGGCTACAGCACGGAAAAGCTGGGTCAAATGCTGATCGAGGCCGCCAAAAGTGAACTGCGCAAACACCAAGGTGTGCGTCGGATGGACGTGCGCGTCGTGCTACTTTCCGCGCGCCCCATACGATACTTCAAGTGCCATGAGACTGGGCACCTGGGGTGCATTTGCACCAGCAGGGTCGACCGCGGCGGACTCTGTTCCGATGCGACCTACCAGGACTATCCTCCGCTACACTGCTCCAACGCCCCACTGCGCGCTCTGCGCAACGAAGGAAGCATATCAGATATATAAGCGTATATCAGTAGAACAGAGGCGTGGCAGGAATGGTTTGCCAGACCCTTTGGAGAGATCCCTGGGCAAGCCCTACTCAGAAAATGGGTGCGGCAAAAGCTTTGCTGGCCGCCCGCAGTCACTGATGCCTCAGCCGGATCTCCCGGAACAGCAGGTGATCTCGACCCTCTTTCCATCACGGGGTCGACCGACCAGCGACGATGGCACCACCGTGAGGCACACGACGATGAATACGGCGAGACGCCGCCCATAACATCTGCGGAACTGTGGTGGCGGTCACAAAATGGGCCTCAAAATACGGCACCGGGGCTGACGGTATACCAGGGCGCACGGTCCTCGCGGTGATGGAGGAGGATGGAGCCGCGAGTACTCGCCGTTTTGACCAACTGTCTGGTCCAGGGTCGAGTGCCGCGGCTATGGAAGTGTGGAAACTGGTGCTGTTGCGGGCAGGGCCAGTAATAATCGTCGTATCGCCCCATCGTGCTGTGGCAGGATTTGCAAGATCTTCGAGGCGCATAGTAGCAGCGCGGCTCGTCAAGCACCCTGGACAACGTCGGTCGAGCTGAGCGGGGAATCAATGCGGATTTCGCTCAGGTCGTTCAGCGATCGGGCAATCGCCCGTCTGAGGACACCACAGAAGAGAAGTGGCCGCGGGGCGGGAGTAATTGCTTGCTGTGTCGCTAGATATATCGAACCTTCAACCCTGCCCTGGACGACCATCGGAGACGGCCTCCAGACGCCATGCACCGCACCAGAAATACCTCCCGTGCCGCACAGGCGACTACCTTTCAGGCGCGCCGTGACCTTACCCGACACAAAGCCTGGGAGACCAAGCAAGTTGTTTGTGGGTCACAGATCGGCCCTGGAGCGACCCTATGGAACGCAAACTTCGACCCAGTGCTCCGCAGCGCCAACCTTCATGGGTGGAGGTCATTATGTGCTCTGGACAACACGGTGTCATATGCCGAGGAAGACGCACCAGGAACCAAGCCATCTGTGCTACGCGCAGTCTTTATGTGGTCCAGCACATACGTGGATTAGGCCTCCACCGTGGCCTTAGAAAAAACAGGGCCTATCTTTTTACCCAGGAATGGGGGCACCTCAGAGATGGCGGTCATCGTGGGGACGAGTTACCACCAAGACCGCAGGCATACCTGGGACTCGTCCTCGACCCGGACGTTGGTCCTTCGCGGAGACACTTCAGTAAATCTTTCAGTGAAGGTCACGAAGGCCGCAGGAGCCTAGCTTCGCTGCTCCTAATCTGAGGCCCGAGCCTCACATGCGGAAACGCTGGGCATAAGCCCACGATCGGCCCTTCATGGCGCGCCGATCTGGGCCGAAGACCTGTCGCCCAAAACCAGCTCGCCCTCGGCGGGCTGGGGGATGTGTGATGGCCGCGCAGGCAGTGCGCGGCTATCGAACCATCTCAGGGACTGGCATGCCTGCTCAGGAGCAGTGCCCTGGGACCCGCAGACACGGCGCTCGCCGACCAGTTCGCGCACACTTGGCCGCCATCACCACCCGAAGAGATCCGTCGGCTGAAGATGAGCGGGGACGGGCACTGGAGCCCAGTGGGAGGAGCGGCTCCTTGAGAAGCAGGCCCTACCAGCGAAAAAGGGGAAAAAAGCGGGAGAAAACTGCGCGTCGGTCTGCAGCCGTCATCCTGGCAAAAGCCCAGGCAGCAGAAAGACGCTTCGTGCAGAAACCCGTCCTTCAGAGGGCAAAGGCAGGCGTCGTCTAAAGGCGCTGAACATCGGTCAAATTGGGATGGCCGGACCGGGGCGCAGCTAAGTCGCCAGCACGGCACGAAAATGGCGCACTCAAACTGGCTGAAGGACTCTGGGAGAGGATGTGGGCGCGCATCTCGAGACTGAGAAATGTGTCGAACTGCGAGTCACCAGGGGTTGAACGACTCAGCCACTGCAGCGTGCTCGCGGAGGCGATAGCCCGCAGCAGGAAACTGTCCATCCGTTGAAATCAAGGTGGGCGGGAAATTCGGCGGAGGAGAGAGGCTACGGCACGGCCCTGGGTCAAATGCCCAGTCAGGGCCGCGAAAGTGACTACGCAAACACCAGGTGTGCGTCGGATGGGCAGACCGTGCGTCGTGCTACTCCGCGCATCCCGATGGCACGGTGCCTGAGACTACTGGGCACACCAGTGCGACTTGCACCAGCGAGACGTGCGGCGGACTCTGTTTCGATGCGGCCTACCAGGACACTCCTCCGCTACTATCCCAGCCCCACCGCTCTGCGCGAAGGTAGCGGGACCTGATGTTGAGCGCGAAACTGCGACAAACCAGCACCAAAAGGACTGCTGAGAAAGGGCAAGGTGCCTGACCCGCCACGACATCTAAGGCGGGCCCTGACGCTGGAGCGGTACCGATGGAAGCCCAATAACGGCGACCTACAGATTCCTGCGGGCAACTTGAACCACTGCGCTCAGGCCAGGAACCTACTACAGCAAACCACAGCGCAGTGGTCAAGCGACATTCCGTAAATGTCGGGCCGTACGCGTCCCATCGGATGCACAATTGGTGGGTGACATCAGCTCATCTGTCCTTCTGGCCCAGGGATCGTTCCTCCATCTACCGAGCGTGAGGCGGGGCTACGTGGCGGCGCAACCTGGGGCCCTCACTGCGCCAGTGAAGTTTCGCCTCTCCCAACAAAGCACTGGCCGACTTCAGAACATAAGTGAAGCGACGGCTGTCATCGGTGGCGCGACGTCACCTGTGATCGTCGCCGAGACTCAACGCGGGAGTCAGCGCTCTGGGGTTCCTCGGCGACAGACGCAGAAGGCCGCGCGGTGGAGGTGGATGGCGTCCACCAACCTTGCCGCTGCTAAATCGTGGCTTTGACCAGCACACTGCGTCCGACGATACGGCGAGTCAATAAGTCGACTGGCTTTTCGTAAACAAACTTCCGAGATCGCCCGCGCTACTAACTGGCAGGTTCAGGAGGGACGGAGACCCTCTCAGACCACAGATACATCACCTTGACCCTCTGCTGACACGACGAATCTGGGCCCTGTACCACCTGGCGGTGGCCAGAGATGGTCCTAGTACCCTGGACCGCGACCTCCTCCAAGGGCCGCCGTCTCGTCGCATCCTGGGCGCTCTGCCCTCCGACGGCGTGTGGACGGGCGCGCGGAATGAAACAGAGGCCATGCACGGCGTTTGCGACGCTTCGATGCGCGCGGACCCTTCAGGCCTCGACGCTCTGCCGTGCTGTGGTGGCGCCCCGAACTCCACCACTACGGCGAGAATGCGGCGGCCCGTCGCGCCGCTACAAGAAAGGTATCGACGTCGACGCACAAAGATCCAACAGCTGGAGACGCCATCTACGAAGAATGCAAACGGCCCGTCTGCTCTATGGGATGCTATATCGAAGCCGAACCGAAGCGTGGCAGGAATGGCGCAGACGCTGGAGGAAGATCCTGGGGCAAACCCTATAAATGGGTGCGGCAAAACTGCGTCCGGCCGCTCCGCAGTCGCAGTGCCTCAACCCGGATCCGGAACGGTGATCTCGACCTCTTTCCATCTGCTGGGAATTGGAAGCCAGCAACGACCTTGATAAGCTCACCGGGGAGGAGGCGCTCATGATATGAAGACAGGACACCCGCCCCTTAACACCTGCACCGGAACTCGCGGTGGCGGTTCACAAAATGGGCCTCAAAACAGTGAACCGGTGATCCCGTAGGGGCAGCCCTACAAAATGGTGATAGACAAACTCCTTGGGCCCCCCACCGGAATCTGGCGCCGCAGTTGGTTGCGGCTATCGCGAACTTTATTTGAGGAGCACACGGCACCTTCAGTGGTCAAATGGCACGGAGGAGGTCGGCCCAGTTCCGGAAGCGCCAGAAGTCACCCAGGAGGTTCGGTGCAGCCTTCTTAAATGAAAGGGCACACCGCCCGGGTCGATGGCATTCCGGGACTTTGGCCGCTGGCTAGGGGACACCCTGGAGCCCAGAGTGGGGGCGTGTTTCTGCCTGTCACAACAAGCCTTAATACCACAGAGGTGGAAGACAGGCAGACTCGTCCTCATCAAAGGAGGCGTCGCGGACTCGCCCTCCGCCTACGGAGGCCGATCGTGCTATTGGACGATGTGGGAAAACTCTTTGAGAAGAATCGTGGCCCGCATCGTCCAGCACCTGGAAACACGTCGGCCGTCTGGCGGAGTAGCGTATATTCCGCAAAGACCAGTCGACCGTCCGCGGTGCTGCGGGTCAGGTCCTGACGCAGGATAAGTGTCCCAGAGGGTGAGGTGTTTTAATAATTCACTCGACATCGCCAACGCATTAACACTGCTGCCTGGGCCTGCATAAAGGAGGCGCTCCGATACAGGTGCCTCCCTACCTGAGGTGATCGAGACACCTGTCGCATCGACGTGTCGAGTTCCCGTGCGAGATGGGCTCCGGACCATCGGTGTCGTGTGGAGTTCCACAGGGGTCCGGTGTGGGACCCAGCTAAGCCGGAACGTTGGCGGTTGCAAACTGGGTGCTACGTGGCGGCAATATCGAGGGTGTCGACGTCATATTGCGCGGACATGACACCCTCGTCACCGCCCGTAACAATTTTCGCAGGGCTGCGATTCTCGCCACTGCCGAAGATTCGCTCAAGTAATTGGGCGCATCCGGCGGCTGGAATGACGCCGAAAATCGAGGCCTACTTACGGGCCTCGAGACGCGCCCTGCGGACGCCACTGTAATCGTTTGCGTCCGCGTCGACGTCAAACCGACGATGAAATATCTCAGCCCTGATTAGACCGCCGATGGAGGTTTTGCGCCCATTTGAGCCTTATCAGCACCCTAAATTAACGGTGGCCAGCAGCTCTCGACAGACGCTCCCAACACCGGGAGGACAGCAGCCTGTCGCCGCCTATGCAGGTCGTCAGGTCCACATGGTCATGCAGGGCACCCGTGTGGGTGACACCCTCCAGGAGAGTACTGGGGTATTGAGGAGGGAACCCCGGTGTTGGCGATCCAGGCCGTGCAGGGCTACCGGACCATCTCCGGCGAGGCCATGCCTGATGGCTCAGCTCCTTGCCCTGGGACCTGGATGCAGAAATCCTCGCGTCACTCTTTTTCTGGCGCAGGAGGCGAGGTCTCGGGGCTTCAGGCCCAACCCCAGAAGAAATAAGGGCGCAGAGACAGACTGCGCTCCTTACTGTGGGAGTGGGAGCTGCAGGCTGGAGCTTAGCGCCGGCCGTCAGAGCAATAGAAGCCATACGCCCGTTCTTAAGTGGTGGCTAGAAGAGGACATGGCTCCTAACGTTTACGCGACGCAGGTTCTCTCAGGACACGGCTGTTTCAGGGGTACCTGTGCCACGTAGCCGGTAGGGAACCTACAGTGCCACCACTGGCGTATGTGCGAAGACGGCCCAACACGCTGGAAGAAATTGCCCAGCTTGGGTCGACAACGCCGAGAGCTGCGTAGTGTCGTGGGCACGACCTTTCGCTTCTACGGTAGTACACGGGATGCTGAAACAGCGAAAGGTCGTGGGGCGTCTTTCTGCGAGGACGTGATGACTGAAGGAGGCCGCGGAAGAGACGGGAGGGCCGTGAGCGCCCTGGCGCTGTCCGCGAAGAGGCCAGGGCGCCGAAGGTGGCGTACGCGCTGTATCCCCTGACGCGGAGCCCTGGGCGGCCGGCAGAAGGTGCCACCGCAGAAGGGCTCAAGAGGGGCGCCAGTGCTGTTTGTTCCGGCACAGCGCCCTAAAGCGACGTTCGGGTGTCTAACTTTTGCCCGGTGAGAAGAAGGCCGAAGACCACGTCATGAGGGTCGCCGACTGTAATCGTTGCCCGCGGCCCCCGCTAAAGCGACAGAAGGAACAACCGTTGGTTTTTGGTGGGTACCAGCCGCTCCATCTTGGTCAGGAGCCCACATATCCCTACTACCCCTCACTTTGGCGAAGTCATCATGGATTTTCAACGGCAAAAAAAAAAAAAGGTTAGGTTGGGTTAGGTTCAGTATTGGGTTGTCAGATCTCTGTCCGGCGCATTCAGGTTGCGGATGAGGAGCGCCCCCAGATATGGGGGTACCAGCTCGGCCGGCGCCCGGACAGAAACAGCGGCGGTGCGCGTCCTGCTCCGTTGAGGGTGGAGATGTGGCGAAGGGCGATTTATACGAGGGTGAGCCTGTCGTGGCGGGCCTCGGTGCCTCCCTGTGCCCTCTTTGTTAAGAGGGAACACGGGATGAAACCAGTCTTCACGAGTGCATCAGAGCCTCTGAGGCGTGATGTATGAAAGAGTAAAGGTAACGGAAATGTGTGTGTGTGGGGGATTGGGGCAAAGGGGAAGAGCAGAGATGTGAATGGAGTCCCGGAGGGGACGTTGTGATTCGTTCACAGATTACTCTCCAGCTTTGCATTTCCAGGCGATCTCGGCTGTCGTGGGTGTCGTGGATCACATCTCGCAGCCTGCGGCAGTGAGGTCACACCTTCTTATTCCGGACCGCGAGACAACCTCTAAAAACCGTTGATCTCGGCGTTTGGTGGTGCGTAGTGGGTGCTAGAGCAATGAACGACACACCAGCCGTGTATTACCTGAACTTCCGCCCCAGGCGTAATAGGGTTCGGTGCTACATGGTCAGCAGTGGACATCTTTACCTGTTACTCGTGGATTTTTAATGAAATCTAAATCTAACAAAATGGGGTGAAAAACCAAAAACAGACAAGGCAAGATATCGGATTCCGATTCATGTGTGGGAGAGGCTGGACCAGGGCGAGACCGGCTCTCCAATGGAGGCGAGGTATGCCCTCAAATTTTTCAGAAGCGCACAAGGGAGACTGGCCGGCACTCCAGAGCCGAGTCGTCAGTGAGGAGGATCAGCCGGCGCAAAGGTGGTGGCGGCGGGAAGAAGAGGGCGATGCCATCACCACTGATGCGAGACGAACGTGGGCGTTTTTTAAGTATACCGCTGCGAAGATCGCGGTCGAATAGCGGCAACCAGCAGGACCCTACAATCTGGTCTGCTGAAAAATAGCCCAAAACGTATGACGTGCGGAAGACCATCCAGAAAATGGTGAGGCCGCTCAGGAGAGAGGAGGCCGTGGAGGAGGATGCGCAACGGCGGAGGATGCAAAGGGATGGCGCTCAAATTTGACATCATCTCCCGGTTACTCCTGAATCAGGCAACCTGAAGGGTGCCACGTACGTGCCCGCCAAAGAGTGCTCCTCATATAAAACAGTTGGTGATTATGATGGGCATTCCGCAGTCGACCGAGATACAGAGTACTCGGCCGGCAAAAAACGTTAAACTCGTTGGAGGGCCACTCAGAAGTGCGACGCCTCAGACCGCTGGAAGGGGCGGCGGTTGAAGGCCGCCGCTAAGGACGATGTCCACGTTGAGGACTGCCTACGGATTTCGGAACCGTCCTGAGGCGCCATCATGGACATGGTAAACAATGTTGCAGAGCCCACCGCGATGATACTCAACCGGACCGCCTCCTGCCGGAGAAGCGGCTCCGTCCACCGCTGTACCGATAAAGGTGGCCCCAAACGTTTGCAACGATGGTGAGGCCGGCTGCTCCCCTACTGTCTGCCCACTACTGCCCCATGCAGCGCCGGGGCCTGTGGCAAAAGGACCACGTGAGGATGGGCCTGGGGTCTTCCCCAAAGGGAAGGCCAAGGGAAGAAGGGCCCCGGACCAGCAGGCCAGGAGTGCGACCAGCGCTGGGCCAAGCGGCAACAAAGTCGGCACCAGAGCATCCACGGATGGGTGGACTCTGGTACGCCGTAAAACTGCCAAGCCTGGCATGGTCCTAAAAAGCGACGCAGCAAAGAGGATGCCAAAATTAAAACTACCTCGTCGGCTGTAGTTATCAAGCTGCAGCCGGGCGCGGCGGTCATATTCTAATCCTCCAGGATGTAAAGAAAAGGTAACTTGAAGGACATCAGGTGGTGGCCTCCGAGGATTTCCCTTTCATCAACGAAATTTGGTATCCTCGAAGTTCAGGGGCCGCCAGCAGCGAAAGGCCAACCAATTGTGAAAAAGCTTCGCCAGTGGTTAGTACCAGGAAGTAACAACAATATCAGGCGAAAAGTGCGCGGATCTGCATCTCGGGCCTGGACGGTCTGTCGGAAAAACGGAGGTGGCTGAGGCAGTAGCGCAAAAACGGCCCAGTCACCTCCGTAAAGTCGGAAAAATCCCAAAGACCCAAGGGTCTTGGTTAGAATGTCTTCTTGATGGCAACCACCAAAAATTGGATGGTGGGCGCCTCCTGATCCGGGTGGTGTTCAGTCAGGTGGCTTCTTGCGGCGCGCCCGGTGCGCCGCTTCCTCTTGCCTCGAAATCGGGCGCCAGGGCCAGTACCGTACGGGCGCAGCAGGTGCCTGCTACCGCTGCGTAATTTACCACCAAAGCAGAGGATGCCGGGCCCGCGCCCATTATGTCAATTCGCGGCGGCAAATAAACCAGCTGGGCCCCGGGTTGGGGTGCGGCCTGCGACCACCAAACCGACGGGAGGCGGATGAATAAAGGGAGGCCTGGGCCGGGCCCCAAGGCCCAAATTAACTTCGGTGAGGGGACTCAAATGGCCGTCGAATAAAGATGGCCCGCTGAGCATCCTGCAGACAAATCTGAACCACTGCCGGCCAGGACCTTTTGTTTTCGGAAGCGGCGCGGTGGTCGGTTCAGGTAGCCTGGTGTGGGAACCGTATTTGTTCCCCCGGCAATAACTGGGCCGGGACTGTCCAACACTGCCGGCAGTGGTCTGCGGGACTGTTTCGGGTCCCCTCAACCGAGGGACCGTGAAGGGTCAGGCTTCGTCAGACTCCTGTTGGGAGATATTGTTGTAGTTTCGGCTTACTTTTCTCCCAACAGATCCTTGCTTCGAACCCTGAACCGACTGGGTCCTGATCTTCTTTTGGACCCTTCCCTTGCTGGTCCGGGGGGATCCCGCCAAATCACCCGGCTTGGGGTTTCCTGCAGGGCACGGGGAAGGACACTGGAGGGTGGCTCCTGGAGGTCGGGCTTCATCCCTAAACAGGGTTCGGGTTCACGTGTTACAGGCCCAGGGCGGGTCGATCGTTGATGTTATCTTCGCTGGCCCCCCTGGCTCGCGTGGGCTGGAAGGTTGTGAGGGACGTCGAACCCTGTCGGATCATCGTTACATCCGATTGGTCTCCGCCCTCCTAACACCCTATACCGGCCTGGCCGGACCCCGAGGACGACGGCCCCAGGTGGCGCCTCGGAAGCCGGACCGAGGCCTTCGAAGGGGCGGCAATAGAAATGCAGTCGTGGGTTTCGCCCAATTTGTAGATGGGAGGGCACAATGGCTCCGGGACCCAATGTCCCCGGTGTTCGACGGTCGATGTCCCGGGCCAAACCTCTCCCTCCTAAACGCCAATTGTACTGGTGGAATCCGAAATCCGCCGCGATGCCAGAGAATTACCGTGGACGGCCCATAACACCCGTTGGCGTGGAACGACGGCGCAGGGACCCGGCCCGAGGCCGGTGCTCCCCTCTTTCCAAGCCAAAAGGATGGCTCTCAAAGTGGGAATAGCCGGGGGCGATCGCCGCGGCTAGAAGGAAGGTTGGCGGCTAACGGTGATCCGTGGGGCGGCCCTACAAAATGGTGATGGGGGCTTCGTCCTTGGGCCCCCCACTCCCAAATCTGGCCCGCCAGTTGGTTTCGACTATCCGACTTTATTCCCACAGGGAGGGCACGGCCCTTTCGATGGTCCCAAATGGCCGGATGAGGTCGACCAGTTCCGGAAGCGCCAGAAAGTCACTCCGGGAGAGTTCCGGTGCGGCCCTTCCAAAATGAAGGAAAACCACCGCCCCGGGTCCCGATCTTCCGGGACGCGCCCGGCCTTGGCCCTGGGGACGCCCTGGAGCCCAGAGTGAGGGCGATGTTTCTGCCTGTCTGGCTCAAACCAATACCACCAGAAGGTGGAAGACGGGCGGAACCGTCCCTCATCAAAGGGGGCGTCCTGGAACCCTCCGCCTGGGCCGATCGTGCTGTTGGCGGTGGGAAAATCTTTGGAAAGTCGTGGCGGCCCATCGTCCGGAACCCGTCGGTCCAAATCTGGCGGTGTCGGTATGGATTCCCAAAGACCGGTCGACCGTCCGCGGTGCTGGGGTCAGGTCCCCTGACCCCAGGATCCGGTGTCCCGGGGTGGTTTTGGGGTGTCCTCGACTCGCCAACGATTTTAACCCTGCCCTGGGCCTAGAGGGGCGCTTCCCCGATACCACCGGGGTGCCCTCCCTCCTCAAAAGGGTGATCGGGGCCTCCTTGCATCGACGTGTCGGTTCCCGTGCCGAGATGGGCCCGGACCATCGGGGTGTCTTGGGAGTTCCACAGGGTCGGTTGTTGGGACCCGCTGTGGAACGTTGGTTTTCGATTGGGTGCTACGTGGCGGTATCGGGGTGTCGACGGTCACTTGTTCCGGACACCCTCGTCTGCCCAATAACCAACTTTCCTGGGGCTGCGATTCTCCGCCACCAGGGTCCGGCCCAAATAATTGGGGCGCATCCGGCGGCCGGGAAAGGCGCTCAAAATCAGGCCCCTTTTACGGGCCTCGGGCCCACCTCCGGACGCCCACATAATCGTTTGCGGCGTCCGCGTCGACGTCAAACCGCGATGAAATATCCCGGCCTATCCTGAACCGCCGATGGAAGTTTTGCTTTTGGGCGCCCGCCTAAGTGGCGAGCAGCGGCGCTCTCGGCAGACTCTCCCCAACACCGGAGGAACCCAGCGGCTCCTGTCGCCGCCCTTACCGCCGGGTCGTTGGGTCCATGGTCCTGTCGGGGCACCCGTGTGGGCCAACCCACTCCAAAAGAGTACCGCCGTACTAAAGAACCCAGGGGTTGTTGGCGATCCGGGCCAAGGGCTCCGGGACCCTCCGGCGGGGGCGTGCCTGTTCTGGCTCCTTGCCCTGGGACCTGGATGCGCCCTCTCACTCTTTTTCCGGAGGAAAATCTCGGGGCAGGCCCCCCAGAAGGAATAAGGGGCGAGACTGCGCTCCCCCGCTAAGGGGGGGGCTGGGCACCCCGGCCGGCCAAATCAATAAAAACCCGCCCCCTTCTTGTGGTGGCTGAAAGGGACAGCCCTAACCCGCCGCCAGGTTCTCTCGGGACACGGCTGTTTCGGGGATACCTGTGCCCTGGGGACCCAAAAACCACCACTGGGTATGTGCCGGAGGCCCAGACGCGCTGGAGGTGCCACCTGGGTCGAAACAACGCCGAGGCCGTGGGTGTCTGGGGCGACCTTTGCTCTCCGTTGCGCGGGGATGTGAGGCGAGGTCGTGGGGCGCCTCCTCCCTGCGGGGACTGTGGGGGAGGCCGGGAAAGGAGGGAGACCGTGGCGCCTGGCTTCCGCAGAAGAAAGGGGGGCGCCAAGGTGGCGCCGCGCACCTTCCTGACCGGCCCCTGGGCGGCCGGGGTGCCCGCCCGCCAGAAAGACAAGGGCGGTCTGTTTGTTCCGGCACGGCGCCTAAAGCGCTTCGGTGTCCCAACACCCCCGGAGAAAAGAAAGAAGGGACGCCCAGGGTGCCGAACTGGATCGTGCCCGCCCCCTTTGGCAAAAAAGGAACAACCGTTGGTTTTTTTGGGTATCCGCTCCATCTTGGTCGGGGCCCCATCTCCCCTTTCACTTTGGCGGCGGAATCCTAACTGGATTTTTCCGGCAAAAAAAAAAAAAAAAAGGTTAGTTAGGTTGGTTGGGTTTTGGGACCTGGACGAAGGGTCCCACGTTCTGGGCACGGCCCTTTACCACCTGAAAATCCTCGGCTGAAGAACGGGAAACGAGGACGGGCACTGGACTGGGAGGGCCGAGGCCCGGTGCGCGACCTGGTGCAATCCATCCGGGGTTTCTCGGTGGGTGAACAGAGACACGGTGCCTTAACCCCCCTCCCCAGGTCTGACCGGGCACGCTCTTCGGCCAGTACCTGTGCAAAATAAAGGAAGAAAAACCGCGGTGCCCCCCGACGGGGAAGACCGGCCGCCACCATCCGTGTCCTTCGTGGTCAAACGAGCAGCCAGGCCCCGGTGCGGGGTATCGCATTAATCCAACCATGGCGAGCGAAAGAAAAGTGGAAGGCATGAGGACCCCGGAGGATTTATGTCCACGAAAGAAGAGGCTGACGTACGGGGGGGCGGGAGGCGCTCGACCGAGAAGGGCCAAGGCGCAGACGTCGAACAACGATGATGTCCCTTGGATGGGGAGCTCGGGCGGCGGCGGGGGGCCCTGCCCATAAGGAGGTCGCGGGCGCGGTGCTCCCGCGCTCGGACAAGTTCCGTGGCCGGCGTTCGGCCCGGGGCGCTCACGCCCCGACAAAAGGGTTCCCACATCCCGCAACCCTGGCGGGTCGCGGTGGGTTCATCTGCCCGTGGCTTCGTCGATAGCGGATATAGGAGCACCCTGGGTTTTATGGGTAACAGGGCACCACCATCACCTAGTACATACTGGACTATGCAGGGCATTCCCCCGCCCCGGCCCTATAAAAAGGTTCCAGCGAAAAAAAAAAAAAAAAAAAAAAAAAAAAAAAAAAAAAAGGTTGGTTAGGTTACGTTAGGTTGGTTATTGGTTAGGTTGGTTCCCGAACAGGTTCCCGCTTTGTCAGGGGTGGGGGCTCAGGCCCGGGCTTGGGGTCAGCCCAGGAAAAAGGAACCTGGCCGGCCTGGGGGCCGGCCGTGGAGGCCCCAAGCGGGCTGAATAAGCCCCTTTGGAGGCCAGGAGGTGCAGGGACGGTTGCGGAGGTGGGGCCCCCTTCCTTCCTTCCGCAACCAAGGAGGGAAATCGCGGGGAAGAGGTGTCTTTTCCAGGCCCTCTCCTATCCTCCCGGACTCGGCAAAACCCCGGATGCGTGTGGAGGGGCCGTGGGAGGGGACATTCCATGGTTCGTCGTTCTCCCTCCTTCGGCCGGAAAGGGCTACGGCGGGCAACATCGGGCCGCCGCGGGGGCGAGTTTGGTCCCTTGCGGTCAGAACTCTGGCTCCTGGCCCCTGGTAACAGATTCGGTTCTGTTCCACTACAGGGGCCAAGACGAGGGCCCTATTCGACCGCCGGAAAGGCCGTAGGGGCCGAATGGCTCTTCGGCGGCCGGCGGGTGGGGTTGCAGATGGTGTAAACGTTCCTGTGACCCCATCCTAAAACTCGGAAGGAACAACGGGTGGTTTGTTCCGTCCGACCCCTCTTTTCGCGGGACAGGATTAAACATTCCCACGGTAAAAAAAAAAGGGTTTTAGGTTAGGGGTTGGGGTTGAACGGTTCCCTTTTGTCGGGTGGGGCTCATCCGGCTTCCGGGTTGGCCCGGGGGAATAAGGAACCTGGCCGGCCTGGGGAAGGGGCCGGCCCGTGGAAACTGCCAAGCGGGCTCAAGCCCCTTTGGTCTGCTGGAGGTCAGGGGACGGGTCGGGAGTAACGGCCCCCTGTCCCTCCCCCAGGGGTGGTCCGGGAAGAGGGTGTCAGTTTGTGGCCGCTCCCTTCCTCCCGCTCCGGGCCACACCCTGATGCGGTGTGGAGGCCCGGAGGGGACATTCGGCATGGTGTCGTCGTCTCTCCTCCTTCTCGGCCAAATGGGAAGCGCGGGCGACCTGATCCCCGCTGGGGGCCGGGAGTTTGGTCCTGGTCGGAACTCCTTCCCGGCCCCATAACGGTTCGGGAATCTGTTACCAAACCGGGGGCCGGACGAAGGGGCCTGGTTCCGACCCGCCCAGAGGGCAGATGGCCGTAAAGGCTGAGATGGTTTCCGGCGGAGCGCTGGTGGGGTTGCGGATGGTGCAAAACGTTTGTAACCCCCAAAACGTCGGAAGGAACAACGTGGTGGTTTTAGTCGGTGCAGGTCCGACTCCGTCTTTGCCCCCGGGACGGGTATCGAAACATTCCCACGGTAAAAAAAAAAAAAGGTTAATTAGGTTGGGTTGGTTTTTTTTTTTTTTTTCATAATAATTCATCTTTTTCAATCTTTTCACAAGGGACCTTTTTAAATTAATCAATTTAACATTCATTAGAATATGTCCTCTGGCGGAACGCGATTTTTAATTCTGGGATTA
>JAGSMT010001464.1:0-11854 GCA_029286875.1 Lamproptera curius
CCTCCTACAAACAAGTTCTTTCCGTTAGCAAACTGCTACTAGTAAAAACTTATCCAATTTAGGTTAAACATCAATCATGTGTCTTCAAATTAAGATCCATTCCTTTACGTTTATTTTTTGCGTTGGTCGCTAAGTTTGAAAAAACCAAGTATTCTGCGTATTCTGTAATACATGCATCTACATACAATCCTGAGTTATCATTATTTACTCAAGGACACAATAAAGGTCCATATTTAATTATGACTATTTTCAATTAATTAGAACATTAATCCATAAAGTTAAATGTAGGTCGATCCTAAAGAAATTATAGAAAATTATCTATAAGAAATCTTTTCGGAGATAATTTACAATTTCACATATATTGCATTATCACATATTATCAATTATTTTTAGTATCCCTTATATCGTACAAGCCTCAAGGAAAGATATATTTAATGCAAATTCATCTTTTATGTCATCATTTTCATTTTATCATCATTATAATATTATCATTTGTTTCATATCTTTTAAACAAATAATTGGACTACTTGTGGTTACCTGTAATTGAATTTACATAAATTCATAATTTATAATAAATTTACACTGCAGTTGATCGCGTCATTAAAATAGTACATTGCCATAAGGGATTGTACCGAAGTAATATATAAATAAATAAAATGACTATTTCGCATCAGTTACAGATGGCTCAGCGCTAAGTCTGATCGCGGGTCCATTAATATGAAACTCCAAAACGGTGGAATCTCTAAGGATTAGCCCTTCCGCATCTATAGAAACTTCATTTGACATAAAATCTGTTATTTTTCACTTCGTTCATTTTCACATATTATTACATAATTTTTGCTATTTAATAATAGTAAAATTAAGAGATAAAGTGTAGCTCGCAGCATTTTCTAACATTTCTGAAGATGGCATTTCCTCTCACTTGTCAGTTTGCAGAAAGCTCTTCGCTCTTATTTGAGAGGACATGAGAAGGATGACAGCCTAGAAAAATTTTATCACAATTGTTTTGTTTTGTTCTGCTTGATGTAAGTTTCATATTTTTACACTTTTCTAGAGTTGTACATCAATACTCAGCTTAATGTTTAATAAAATAAGACTATTTTGTTCAGTAAAAGTATTTTTAAACCATTTTATTAATTAAACAGCTAATGGAGAAATCAACTTCCTAAAAAAATTAAAAGTCTATAACTATATGGAAGAGAGAAGCTAATAAATGTGAAATCAAAAGTTGGTGTACATATAATTCAAGAATTATTTTGTAATACAAACGCCATTTTTGCTCTCAGTAAAGCAACTATAACGTGATTTGACCGACTTCCCAAGTAAGGAGGTACTCAATTCAGAGCGTATGTTTTTTTTTTATATATGTTACCTTGTTGCTCCGCTTCTAGTGGTCCTAACAGAGATCAGATTTTGTTCATTCTTTTTTAAATGATAGATATTAGCTTTCTATTGGCCGTATTCTTTTTAATAATTTAAAATAAAGTTGTTTAATAGATATTTGAGAATTAAAAAATATTACGGCACCTTAAATCACAACCTTGTGCAATTTAATTACAAATGCTGCCAAAACCGTAAAGTGACATAATTAAATCATTTGATCTGAAAGCTTTTTTAGACTTTCATTTAATATATGACTTTTGTTAAGCCTAAAAATCTTGACTTTTAATTATAAAGAGCTCAGAGAGATAACTATAGAGCCATAAGTGGCAACTGTGGTTTTATTATCAATTTTGTTGTTTCAAACTGTACGAGGATTAACTAGGGGTTGGTATGGAAATTCGTCATAGTCGAAGCAAAAACCATAAAACCTCAACGATAGCTGTTGAAACTTGCCGCACCATTGGCCGATGAGCAATTTCCAACTCTGCTCTACCAAGGACTAGGTGCTCTTATTGCATTTCTGTAATCACAGCGTCATGATAGTTGTTAAAATTAAAATCTGAAACGCTGTCTATAGAATCTTTTATTTATTTGATTTTAACTTAATATGTACTATAGGAACGGGTGAGTTAAATGGTCGCTGCAGAATTGCAACAATATGGTTGATAAAACTTATGAATATTACTATTACATATTTATTTATTTATTTATTTACACTTTTATACAAATACAGTATAATGGCGGACTTAATGTCAAAATTAAAATATATTAACATATATACAAATAGTATATATACATAAGAGGACCTACTTAAATACCTATAGATAACAGATTCTGATAAATTATCTGCTTAGGCTATTAGTACTTACAAGTTTTGGTGAGAAAGTCACGTACGTATGATGTACGATGAATGGGACATTGAAGTAGACGATTATGTAATGTCAAGGACGGACTCGCGGGAAATCAATCGATCTTGCAAATGTTGCGTGCGACAGAAACCAGATCTCGTGCCATTTTACTGATTTCTTTATGCGACTACTGCTACTTACTACTTACACTGCAATGCTTTAACTACCTCCGTAGCCTAGTGGTAAGGGCGTGTGTTGTAGAAACTGGAGGTCGTGGGTTTGAATCCTGCGGGGACTCTACAAATTTAAATTGTTGTTTCCTAATTGGTTAGGGCAATTTGAACTGATCACGCAATTATCTAAAAAGTAAGATGATCCAAGCGTCGGATAGGCATGTAAAAAATCGGTTTTGCGCCTTACTCTGTCCGGTCGTGTCGGTTATCCGTCCCATCGGGCTTTGAGAGTATAAAGGAACAGAGAGTGCGCCTGTGATTACGCGTACACTTGTGCATTATAATATCTCCTACGAGATTGGCTGATCTCTAATATAGATCGGCCGCCGTAGTCGTAATCAACTAGAAAACATTATTATTATTACCCTGTAATGAGTACTGCTTAAGAACTTGCTGTGCGGCTAAATAGAGGGATATTTTCTTTCTATTAATATACAAAGTGGATTATAAAAGCTTTAGATTTTGCATTGCTGTGCAGTTCAATGAAAGTTGAACATTTTTGTATTCTGCTGCAAAGCAATGGACAAGGCGGACATATTAGATATTTTTTAATAAATATTTTTACATGTAAGCAAGTCAGATAACGATCAGGCCCATTTCGCATTTCATTTGTTTTACTTCTTAATTCCTACAGATTCTAAGAGCGTAATAAATGAAGTTACTTCCAAACGTGCAATATAAATTTAAACCTTTTTTTAAACGGCCTTTATCACGTAAATTTACATATTTAATTATGTTTTATTCATTCGTGGGTAAAGTGTTAAATTAATGTTTAAGACATGAACGGTGCGGCTTATGGGCTACGTTTTTTTAAAGTAAAAATATATAATCACAAACTTTTATAATTTATAATTTTAGTACGTGAATGTTTTATTATATCTAATTTTATCAGTAATAACACCTTCATAAAGCATTTCACCTTCATGAAAATTTCTTTTTATTAATAATATGTTGCTATTCCACTACAGAAGATCGTTTTTTAAAAAGCTGGTTAAAAAGGTAGATTAGAAATCCAATTTATTACGATTAAAGCGTTATGCATTTTATGTACCTCAAAACTGCAACTTATAACAGAAAATGAATACAAATATCTCGGAAGTTATACGTTATAACGCTTATATTCACGAAGGCGTCAAAACAATTATAATACACTGCTCGATTTTAAAGTCAGTCATATGTTCTTGTAAAAGACTATTTTTTAAATATGAAATAAGACAATAAAGTAGAAGGCTTTCTGTCACAAACAAGAAGATGGGATTAGTATCATAATCAATGTTATTTTTTAATCTTGGAGTAATTAAACATTTTTGGCATCAGGGAAAATTTGGTAGTAAAATAAGCAAATCGTTTGTTAGCCTCATATAACGGTGTAACGAAAAGAAATCAAATAAATCACGTCTGTTAACGAAACTGAAGTCGATCGCCACAAATGTATTTTTTTAATGGAATGAAGGACGACAGAGACAAGTTACTTTAAATATCTTGAAGCAAATTTAAGTCGGACTTCTTTCTCTTTGTTGTGAAACCGATTTATTTCTTGCAATTATGTGTAAATCTCATTTTACGATTTACGAAACAGCGATTTTCTAGCGATTTGACGATTAGTCCAGGCATTGTTATTGCTATCCCACTTCTGATATGTTAAAGACAAATAAAAATTCTTACACCCTAAGGTTTATATTTAAATTACCCTTTATATTAAATAACACTTTATATTTCGAGTAGTAAAACGACACAAGAAATATGAAGTGTGTCCTACCAAATATCAAAAACATTTTATATAAATCTACCCCCCCTTTTTAAACAACTCTATGATATATATTATCAAAACCATTTATTCTACATTACTATTTAAAACTAGATGTAATGCAATAGTAACGTTGAATAATTTTTAAATATTATATCGATAACACAATTCTGTTTTAATAACTGAATACAATAATTAAATTATATTAAGTTGCATAACAAAGTAGCATCCTGTTCATCTGTGTTGTCAACAAGTATCACAGTTACAAAATACACATTAACAATGAAATATTGAGGCAGATTTATCTACACAATAGTTTAATCAATGCGAAAGTTCTCTGTGGAAATGCAGAAATCCCTCATGGCTTCGTGCCCTTAACTGTATATTCCTCCTAAACAATACATTAATTAAATAATAATGTGATATACGAAAAGAGCCGTTTATACAAAGACATGAGGTTACCTCAGAGTAGTTTGCTCCCTAATATTGCAAACCGTAAGAATGTTATGAAGCGTTACACATTGCTATATTATAGACATTTCAGAGTTACACAATACACATTAACAATAAAATATGTATTGTGTAACACTGATGAAGCTAGGAAGATTTATCTAGACAATCGTTTGAATCATTATTAAAGTGCCCAATACAGAAATCCTTTAACCGCAATTGAGAGATGGGGCAATCTCGAGACGCCTTTACTTGCTCTTTGCTAGGAATTAGGTGAATTGCGTTCGTTTGTGGGTTTACGCTTAATTGCAATTGTTTTTGCAGATCGGAATTTTTCTCTAAAGTACTTTGTATTTCCTAGTTAATTAAAAATATTTGCTTAAAATGAAAGAATTTATTCTCAGATAACGTACTGTTTTTTTAGTTCTTTTTAAGAATTTTTTTTAAGTATTTTTTTTAAATAGTTCCTAAAATTAAAAATGTAATTTGTAAGAAGTATCTGCACTTCTCTTATGCCTTCGTTATTAAATGAGGGCGATTGCTAATTTACTGTCAGTGGGGAAAATTCCTTTTATAATGGGTCTCAAAACACAGTTTGGCAATAATTTAAGCCAAGTGGGACATTAAGAGTATTTTTATTAACTTTTAAGCAAAGAAGTCGTTAAAATAAGATAAAATTATGGTTATATTGCGACCAATAAAAATCGGTTAATTAAAGCAAATAATATAATTACTATATAACAAACCATATCTTTCACGAAATACGTATATTAGAAAAGAACAGTCTGTTATGAGTATACATTTACGTTGAAATATAAAAACAAGTACTACGATCACTTCCTTTTTTGCGGAGCAAGAAAACCCTACTGAAATGTTATTTTAGTAAGTTGCCATAATAAATGTTAGTGTGCAAAAGCAAACTTAAAGAAAAACACGGAAAAAAATTGTGACCGGATGTAATATAGTATAATATACTTGCAAATTTGTGAACAATAAAAATATCTTAATAGTAGCCACAGTGATAATTTGGCCTTGGTTGGCTAAACATGCAAGTTATACTGTAGAGTAGATTGATAAGAAAATTGTAAAAATAGAAAATAAATCCATTTAACTTTGACATTTATAATCTAATAGTTATTATATCCTTAACTTCTTTCAATAATCACATTAAAGAGTTCAATTATATAGAAAATATACGTCCAAGGTCACTTAGAAGGATAACATAGTTATATATACATCCATTCTCGTTCCTGCAAATAAATAAAGCTAATGTTGCCAAGTGGCTCACGTATTTACGCAGAAAAACACTATTTGCACAAACTTATAATATTTGGACAAAGTACAAATAAAATTGTTATTATCTCTACATTTATATTATTCTACCGCCTTTACTATACGATTCAATAAGATATCCATGACTGTATTATTTGTTCTGCTACTGAATATAAAGATAGCAATTAAAAGCAATATACACAATAAAATTACAGATGAAACATATTCTATATAAACAGATTTACAAAACTAAAGAAAATAATCAATAATAATAGGTTGCATAGTTAGGTACAGTAGTGTTCTATGTGGAGGTGTGTTGCCATTAGTTGCTAACACTAAGAAAGTGCTTTCCCAAAGCAATAGATAACACTGGCGCAAAATACCTTAGATGCTACGTTTAAAAGTGTTTAAACTTAAGAAATACTTTGTAAGACAGGTAAATAACCCAAGTCACTGCGACATTAACTGCCTTCGTAGCCTTGTGGTAAGGGCGTGCTTTAGAAACCGGACGTTGTGGGCTCCAATCCTGCGTGGACACAACAAGTTTTCCAATTAGTGTTGTTCCATAGTTGGGTACGGCAAATTGGGCCGATTCATGCGTCGGATGGGATGTAAAAAGTCCTGCGCCTTACTCTCTCCGCTCGTATTGGTTATCCGTCCTATCAGGCTTTGAAAGTATAAAGGAACAGGGAGTGCGCCTGTGTTCGCGCATACTCTTGTGCACTATAATATCTCCTGCGTAGTTAGCTGGTCTCAAATACAGATTGGCCGCCGTAGTCGTAATCGACTGGAGATAACAATTCTTATAAATAGCTCACGTGTAATTACAATTTACGGAATATTGGGTCCGCAAGCAAAATTAACCCCATTAGCTCAAAGCATGCACGATGCAAGCAGCAATATACTTTGCAACGTTCGTAATTTGCGGGTAAGTGAAAGCAACTCTTACTAAGAATTGACAAAGGATCTTGGTATTTCGTTCACGGGCTTTTACCTTATATATCTTTACAATGCAAATAATACTTAACGTTCTCTCATTACTACAATAAAATTACAAAACTATACGTTTTGATTATGTACATGCCGTTCATTAAGAAGTTTTGGACAAAAGTTTACAGATAGGAAACAGAAATGTTTACGAAAACGGCGTATTTTACGCGCCTAATATTATACATCGTCTTCACGATATTTTCAGCGAACAGTAGATATATATTTGGCGGCATTCTGTTAAAACCTGTAAAATGTACCTAATTATACAGGATGTATATTTAAGCAGGTACTTATATTTTATATTTAATACTTTTTAACCTAACTTTTTACATATTACTTTTCAATACTACAGTTTATATTGTTTCAATCAAGAATGACCAAGTTTATTATGTTCATTGAAAATATCGTAAAGTATTATATAATATTTATAGTTAGAAATATATTAAATTACATGACAAAAGCATGTACTATACGTTCATTAGTAAAACAGCCACATAAGTTGTTTGCTAAGTTAATTCACTTGTTCTCATAATTAAATACAGATTCCACGTGGTCGTACAAGACAATTTATTTTCAGCGCATAGAAATAATTGATGTTACATCAAAGAACTTTATAACAGTGAAGTTTGTCTTCAATTTATATTATATTTTGACAACTAAAAGCAATGATTATGTTTTTAAATACATGTATGTTCAGAAATACTACTTTTTTGCAGGTACTTTAGAGAAGGTTCGAATTGACTTTAGTCTCTGCGTATTTCGTGTACAAAAGAACAGGTCTAGAAATATAGCAGTGCAGTTGCGCTTCTAAACCACTGCCAACGTAACACTCCCCGTGTGTGATAAAGATTTGTGATATCTGTGATAGAATGTTACTGATGAGTGGTATATACGCTCAATTGAAACTTTTCGTCCTACAGAAATCTCAGAGGTGTTATCAGGGTCAGGTAGAATGTCATTTTCGAATGTTAATATTAATATTGAGAGATGTTCAGTTATTGATACATGAGCTTCTTTACTTTGCTCAGGAATTCTCTTTGAGATATAATCTAAAAGTATATAGTGTTAACAGAATCTTCAGCACCGATTGGCTTATAAGCGTCAGAGAAGCTAAATATTTGCTATAATTTACGTGTTTGACTAAACAGATCGTTATCTTAAATAATCTCGCTCGATTCACTTTTTCAGTTCATTTAAGTTAATAAAATATTTGACCAAACAGACTTAATTACTAATTCTTTGCTACGCAAGACCTTCTGTTATAAGGTTTAATGACCATAAAATAATTGTAAAAGCATATCAATAATATACATCTGCATGAGCTTTCCAACATGAATGCCAAATGGTCAAAAAGCAGCTTTTGCTGTCTTTTATATAATTACACCAATAACATAAATTTAATACTTATATTAATATAAAACTTTATAACATTTCAACGGATCCTTGAAATTAAAATAAAATATAACTTTCGAGATAGTTAAAATTCGCTGCCGTACATATATGGTTTGAAATTTGACATCCTTTCGAGCCCTTTAAAATTAATAGGCCTCTTGAACAACAAGTTAGTTACATCGTAATAGGATATACAAGTGAAGCCGTTTATATTAATACACAGATACGTATTACCTCAAGTATTTTGCTTCGTAATATTGCGAAGAGAAAGGATACTATGGCTTACATTTTAACATATTACAGATATTTCAGAGTTACACTATACACACTGAATAATGACAATTTAATATCTATGCTGCTTGGCAGAATTATAATTATAAAGTTTTTTTTATGTAAATACCGAAGTCTTTTAACCACAATTGAGCGATGGGCACTCCCGAGACGCCTTTAATTGCTCTTTGCTTGGGAATAAGATAAATAACGCTAGTTTGTGTGTACAGCGCTTAGTTGCAACTGGTTTTGCGGATAGATATTTTCCTTATTAATACTTTGTGTTTAATAGTTAAATAATATTTAGTTCACTACTTAATACTTAAATTTGGTGAATATTTAATTTGGTATACTGTTTCTTCAGATCTTGAATGGTAAATACTAATTAATTGTAAGTTTTTTAATATCATATTAATTAGATTGCACTTACTTTTAAATCACGGTTTTTGAGTCCAGAAAAACGTCTTTTAGTATATAAAATAACCCCCATTACAACTATAAAAACTTTTAAGATATGACTTAATGTCCTATGAATAATGAAAATTGATATTTTTGACGTGACCGAAAAAAATCATACCTAAAATTTAAAGTAAATCCATAAGCAGTACATACTTCTTATATATCTTATTATGAAAGAAACCTATAATTCCAGGGCATAATTTATTGGCGTTTGCTAATCTACTATTAGTAGAGAAATTCGTTTCATAACATAATAGATCACCAGAGAAACGTTAGGGAAAATTTATTAACTTCTCGGTAAATGAGTCGTTAAAATTACACTTTAATAGCTTTTAATGATACCACAAAACGCATTTTTATAGGTATAATGACCTCAAAACTACTTTGTATTCAGCTGTCAATATATTGACCGATAAAAACATATAATATTTAATCAAAGGGAAAGGTAAACAAACTCCAGACCCTAAAACCAATAGCAATATTTGATTATATGTCATATAAATCATATAAAATATATGTATATAAGATAAATTTCCAGCCCGTTGAGTGAAAAGCGGCGCAGATGATCTGCGTTTAGTCCAAGGGTTGCAAAGATATAGAGCTAAAAGTTTCATCAAAAAATTAAAGTAGTCTAGCAGTAAACTTTAAAGCTAAAGTTTAAAGATGAATAATAAATTCCTTACTGAAAGTATATACTGCATAGTAACAAACGCGGATTCTAAGGATAAGTATGTGTGGTGCTGGGGGACAATACTTAATTTTAAGAATACTAAAAATTAACTTAAGCCTTGTGTTAGTTCACTGCTAGACAAACGCCTTCCTTAAGGCACACCTTATCCATTTTTAACGGACCGTATCCCACCTCGCTGGTCCAGTGCGCGTTGGTGGGTGGACCGACTTTTATGTCCATCCGACGCATGAACTATCTTTTTTGTGCCTACGCAGGCGAGCAGTCAGGCCACCTAAAAGTAAGTGGTCACCAACACCCATAGACATCGGCAATACTAGTAGTATCACCAACGCACTGCGTACTGTGAGACATAGGGTGTTAAGTCACGTTTACCCAGTAAACACGCTGGCCGCAGTACCATTCAAACCGGAACGCAGCAAGGTTTTCTCACTACTGCTTGGGGGCAGAAATAGTTACAGCGGTGGTTCTAACCTAGACGGTCCCCTGTAAAAGGAACCTACCACCAGTGAACTAGGAAACAACAATGAAAATTTGTTGAGCCCCTGAAGGATTAAAACCCACGACCTCGAATTTTCAAAGCACACACCCTTACCACTATGCTACGGAGGCAGTTATTATTGTGGAATAAGTTGATGCATGTTAGTTGATGCTGCGTGCGTATTTGCAATTTCAATATTTTTTGATTTACGTATTTTGGTTCTTGTTCGGTTTTATTTCTTGTTAAGTCCATCAATCCGATAACCCCGCTTCAGCACTGGCAACAAGACGCATGACATCTCAGTCTAACGTCGGGAATTTAAAAAGTAAAATAAACGTAAAGTAAATCCACTTAGTATAACATACTTATATATACATCCAAGAAATGGCAATGAGAAAGCAAAACGGTTTTCCCATTCCTACAAATAAAAACAACTAAACAACGGCTATAGAAAGTGCTATCCCAAAAGCAATAGATAACACTGGCGAACAATTCCTTAGGTGCTACATTTATACTTTAACTTAAAAATACTTTGTTAGAAAAATATATATTCCAATTTACCGAAACGAATGTAATTAAAGTTCACGAAATATTGGGTCCGCAAACAAAATTAGCACCGTTTGCTTGCAACATGCACGATCCTGGTCACACTAACTTAGCGTCTTTATCGTCATTAACAAAGCGTCTTTGTATTTCGCTCACGAGCATCTCCAAGAACGTTCTGCATTTTAAGATCCCTTATATGCTTACAAGTTAATCAATACTTCTTGTGTCCTTATTATTACAATAAAATAAAAATTTGGCTACGTTTCGATCTTTTAGTAGTATCAGATATAACTTTTATAAAGTCTACAAATATAAACAGGATCGTTTTTATAGTTGGCGTTTTTACGCTATTCTTTTCCCTTGTGCTAAGGCTCTTGAATATTATAACGTAATATTTTCTAGAAATATCCGAAAAAGCCTGAGAGTCATGTTAATTAAGCTAAGCTGTCGATTACATGTCTGTAACGATGCACTCGTTGCACATGGATTTATTTTGTCTTCACGATATTATTAGTGAGAACAGTGGATTATTGTAAAGCGGAGTTCTGATAAAACAATATGAAGAGTCGTATCGAATCAAATTAAGATACAGCGTAAACATAATAATTTACTTTACTAAAAATACATCTTACAAGACAAATATTACATTAGACTGACAAAGCAAGTACTTGCATCGTATTAAAATAAGCCAAGGGGCGCTTTAGTAGGCCTTTCGTAACGTTATAATGAATGCCTTTATTACTCATAATTGAATACAATTGCCACTTACTCTTGCGTAGGAAATGGTAACATCTCGTTATAAAAATAAAGTACATCCAAAAGCTTCTTACTAATGAGATTCCGTTTTAAAAGAATGTTTTTGTAAACCAGACATTTGCATAAATTACGTAATCATATGTAAATTAATTAACAGATATAAAGCTTGTTTTAGAAGATATAAAGCCTCTTTTCTTCTAAAGCACAAGTACAGAGAGCTTTGCTATGTGTTACTGGTACTAATCAATCTATCAACAGCCGGTGATAGTCACTGCTGGACATAGGCCTCCCTACCACCCTATTTATTAGGAGGTTCGGACCATCCACCACGCTGGTCCA
>JAGSMT010001465.1:0-11717 GCA_029286875.1 Lamproptera curius
TTTGGGTTTAATTTTTAAAATTATTGGATCCTACGCAGGAATTTTAGATTTGACGGATGGTAATAATTTACCAATCTTCTTTGGTGGCTTATCATATGTTTTAATAGATGATCGCTTCAAAACATAACCGATTCTTTTAGTGACTTCTCTGATGTAAGGCGAGACGGTGGACCCTCTTTCAACTGAGGTTTGCTTCATACGGTGACTGCGACGTAGACGTGGAATTTGGAGTTTGTTGTCACGCAGCACTTTTTGACATTCTGCAGTTCAGTCGTCAAATGCTCCTTATCGCTAAAAGTAAACATTTACCGATATCTGCGAGGGATGGTGGTGAGAATCACCATTTAAATATTTTTTATGGCTTTTCTAAATCTGTATAGCTCAAGGTATTGTTTGAGTTTCTGGTGATTAGAATTTCTAAAAAAGCTAAGGAGTTGTTTGCCTCTATTTCCAATTTTATTTTAGGTTGCAAAGAATTAAAAAAGATGACCCAGAAATGCATTAATTTGGTTTATTGCTAAAAAGGTGAATGTGTCATCTACGCACTGCTTATAGAATCTTGGCCGGGTAAGAGCTGTATTGGGGGCCTTCTCTTCAAAGTTTTCTATTGGTTTTGTCAGTTACCGTCGTTTTTCTACGGATGTCTGCATTACCATACGCTCCATAGTTCACAAAGCAAATTAGAGCTTCTTTGTTGAAACACAGATTGGTAAAAACCTTAGTCATCAGGCATTGAGGGATATTTGACGAGAGTATATGTCGCAGCTTCCCGAACGCTGCCTATCCGACTTGGAATCGTCGAGAAACCTTTGAGTAGAGGTTGAACTTACCTAACCAGACTACTTACACAGAACTCTTATCAAACACCAGCGTAGAATTTACTATAAGAATTAAATTTTATTTCAATAATGTTACGAAAATATGGAAAGGCACTTAATGTAAATGATGTTGAAGATATTCCAGATTAATATTACTAAGGGCATTAATTATTATGCTTCGTAAGAATGGTAGTCATTCCTCTATTAAATATATTTCCGTACCTTTTTAATCTTGAATATTACTTCAATAAGTAAAACCTTGAGGACATGTTCAGGACGCTCAACTGCGAAGGACACGCATAAATGTGAACGGCGAGTACATCTCACATCTTCAATTTGCGGACGATATCGTCATCATGGCTGAGACGCTAAGGACCTGCAAAAATGGTGCAAAGCCTGGCTGAGTCTTCTGCACGCATCGGTCTCCGGATGAACTTGGGTAAAACCAAGGTCATGTTTAACGAGCACGTTGATCCGGGACCGATCACAATTGAAGCACCTCCCTCGAAGTTGTTTCGAGTACGTTTACCTAGGGCAAACGCTCCAACTAGGTAATAAACAACTTTGAGGGAGGCCAACAGAAGGATTCGGCTGGGCTGGGCAGCTTTCATAAGCTTCGTCGAGTTTTCTCGTCACCCATCCCACAAAGCCTCAAATCGAAAGTCTTCGATCAGTGCGTCCTACCCGTTTTGACCTACGGTGCCGAGACTTGGACACTTACGGTTCGACTGGTCCAAATTTACAGTCGCTCAGCGAGCTATGGAGAGGGCTATGCTCGGAGTATCTCTGAAGGACCGCATCAGAAATGACGGATCCGACAGAGAACCAAAATCACCGACATAGCCCACCGGATTAGTAGCTGAAGTGGCAGTGGGCCGTCATATAAGCCGCGAACTGACGACCGCTGGAGTCGAAAAGTTCTGGAGTGGAGACCGAGGCTCGGCAAACGTAGTGTAGGACGCCCTGCGGCAAGATGGAGTGACGACATTCGCAAAGTGGCCGGTGTGGGCTGGATGAGAATAGCCGAAGATCGGAAGCGGTGGCGTGCATTAGGGAGGCCTATGTCCAGCGGTGGACGAACACAGGCTGATGATGATGATGATGATGATGAAGTAAAACCTTGAGCCATGATGCTTCAATTTGCATTCTACATGAAACTAATTCATTATAAACATGGATTCTATATAAGTATTGTAGGAAGTTTCAAGAATATTGATCTATTTCGAGTTTAGTTCACCAAGAATCATCTAAGGCAGCTAAGTAGTAAACCTTATTAATATGGGCCATTGGGTTTGCGTTACAGGAGACCCAAGTCAATGACGTGCCTTAAAATCAAAAATAGATATCATATTCAACCTCAATATTTTACGAAAAATGTCCAATATTCATTTTACTATATATTGGATGAAATGATGTCAGCCACAGTCGCTTAGCCACAACAGCTTGCTAATAAGTTTAAGAACAGGATGACTGGTACATCAAATCCCATAATGTTTTTAAATTTGGTGTGACCTTATCTTCTCTGATGATGATGACGTAATATAATATGAAATTTATGAACTGTCACATTCAACAGTTGAAAGATTGGTAATTGTTGGGAAGTAAAATTTAGGATGGGCTCCTGCTCTTGATAATGTAGCTCTTTAGAAATTCTGGGCACTGTACCCTTGGAAGGCCCCGCGTTGGTTATGTTTTGGCCGCCATAAAATTTTGCTTACATAAAAAGATGATTTGCCCTAAATGCGTTAGCCCAGATCACAAAAATATGAAAAAAAAAATGACCAAATTGTAATAGGCCGCATTTTGTACTTCATAGAAGAACCTCAATATTTTATAAAAATGCCCGTCACTTTATAAAAAAATCAAAAAATCGTGTACAAAAGAGGATTTGGATTATTGTTTACAGGAAACATTTTTTTTAAATGACTTGTAGGCATCCAATAAAATGGACGTAACTAGTCATCATAGTAAATTTACATAGAGTAATGTACAAGGGCGGAAATAGACGATACAAACAAAGTATCTATGTCAGACGAAAGAAGTCTTGACTTCTTAAAAGAACGTTGTGGAAGGTCCCTTTTACAGGGAACGGCTAGGGCGACTTCACTCCGTAAAATTTTAACACGGATAAAGCATTATTTACAATTTCTTCTTCAACAAAAGATTAAGAAATTGTAATAATATACAATAGGCTCAAAGTCTGAAACATAAACTTTTAGGCTTTGGAGAACTTCTTACCCACATGATTTGGTTAATAAAACTAATGTGACTAATTTTATTGTAAAATTAAATGGATACAACATATAGAAAATAGATATTCGTCTCTCAATGGCACTTTAATCTTGCTAAATAAGAATATAGAAAACGTTCATGTAATAATCTTTAGACTGCCTCCGTAGCCTAGTGGTAGAGGTGTGCTTAGAAACCGGTGGTCGTGGGTTCGAATCCTGCGGACTCAACAAATTTTGATTATTGTTCCCCGTTGGTTAGGATAATTTGGGCAGATCGCCCAATTGCCTGAAATTTAAGATGATCCATGCGTCGGATGGACATGTAAAAGTCGTCCACCCATCAACCTGCATTGGACCAGCGTAGAGGGATACGGTCTGTGGGCTCCTAATTGAGGAAGCTTGCATAAGGGAGCCCTATGCCAGCAGTGGACTAACACAGGCTGATGATGATGATGATGATGATAATTTGTAGTATTTTTAAAATGTTATTTCTGTTAAAGTTATCGGTATGCGGCCATCATTACAACGAACGATATTATAAAAACAGTTATAGTGGTTAATTGGTTGTTTTTCGTACAAAACAGATGTTAGGGGTCGATACAGTGCTAGGTAATAATTTTATATTTCTTAATGACGTGCACCCACTTGTTATAGGCTTGTAAATGCCTGCTATGAACGGAAATGCAAGGAATCTGCAATAATCAGACCCTGACGTAACATTTTGCTTACGCAATTTAGCAGTAACTTTTATTTTGAATATGACAAACAAAACATCAGGTAACACTTTATTATAAAATTTAATACAGATATCACATCACCAAGAAATTATATAGAGATGCATAAGTATCGAAAAAATTGCCTATTGTTTAAGTAAAACCCTTTGCAATCTTTTTCTGAAGAAGTTTATTCGTTTAATGAAAGTTTATGGATTTTCTCACAGATTGAACCATCTGGTTACAGTAAGAATCCTTTGGTTAAGATATTTAATAACTCGGAGTTCAAATTAACTCAAAAACAAATCTGAGCAATATGCAATAATTTTTGCAGAAATATAACACTATTAGAGACTCAAAAAAATCTACATAGAAAGTGGAAAGTCTCTAAAGGTTGTAAAATTTTAAAGATACATAAACAACACCATCAGAGATGTGAAAACAAATGCGATTGATTACAGGTATTCTTAAAAATATAAAGAATCGTTGACATTAATTAAGAAAAACTCTGATCTTTGCAACTGATGCTATTACTAGTTTAATTATTATTGCAAAAAAAAAAAACGCTTATAATTACATTTTAATTAAAAATTCTCTTAAATTTATATGCAGTTAATATTAGGAAAAAGTTTACTCCTTATGATCATTCTCAAGAGATATATTTCTGGATGATTTCGTAATATTAACCTTAAGCTAGGCGCGACACTTATTTAAAAACTTTTACTTCACGATTAACTTTTTACACGAATTTGGTTTAAAGTCCTCTCCACAGAAAAAAAAACATGTTTTTTGTCCGAGGATGTATAAACCCTGTACCCGTTGTTAACGTCTATGTTCACAAAGTATCATCAGTAGAACGTTATAAGTATTTAAGACTATGGTTAGATACAAGTCTACTCTGGAGTAAGTTCTTGTAGGCCATCATGGGGAATTTATACTTTACATTGTAAAAGTAAATGGATACAACATATAGAAAATAGATATTCGTCTCTCCAATGGCACTTTAATCTTGCTAAACAAGAATATACAAAACGTTCATGTAGTACTTTTAGACTGCCTCCGTAGCCTACGATGGATATATATTTCAGTTATTAAAACTAGCCTAGTTCGGTCGTGTTATACTTGATAGATTAGCAATATCGACTATTTAAAATAAGACAAGTTTCAAAACCATGCCTATAGAATCAAAGGCATATATTAAAATGATTTAATTCGTTGTTTGGAAAGCGAGTTGACTATAACTCACTTTATTTATATGATAACTTTATTTAAAATATTAATACAGATTACACGTAATACAGATAGCAAATAAAAATAAATTTTAATACAATAAAATTTGGACAAAGAATATCACTGTCAGCTTATTGGATAAACTCTGATCAAAATACCAGTGCAGGTCGAAAATTAAAAACCATACTTGTTAAAATAAAACATGACTAAAAGACTTGGAAGTACATTCCACTCAACCTGTTGACATGTATTCTTTTGATATAAGGATGTCGGAATAAATGCTTATTCGCATTTATTCATGTCATATTTATTCTTTTATAGATTGAAGAGTCAAAGGCAAATTATTCAATTGATCGTGTAGAGAAAATAATGTTTGCGATAAACTAGTCAATGTAAACAAATTAATCACAGGTATGCAAAGTTTCAAAGAAGGATAGTAAATTTTAATTATAGAGCTTTCTAGAAATAAATGTATGTTAATATTATAAAGAGTGTCCTATAAATCTCAAATGGTGAAAATCTCCAAATAACTAATTCCTTACCGCAGAACATTTTATGTTACAAATAATTTAAAAGAATGATCCTAAGAGACTTTAAGAAAAAAAGCATGCATGAGTTGTACCTACGGTTTTGTTAATTTACTTTCTGTTAACGATTTAAATTAAGAACGTATAAATTATTATTTTCATTATTGGCGCGAATATTACACTTAATATTCTATATTAATTATTAAATAGATAGAGATAAATTTATTAAATTTATTCATCAAATATAACGAGTGTGGCTGGCTTCACACGGTGACTGCGACGTAGACGTGGAACTTGAAGTTTGTTGTCACGCAGCACCTGCTTGACATTCTCCAGTTTGCGACGATGTTGTAGACAAGCCCAATTATTATATTAGATTTGATGAACCAAAATACTGGCTAATGAACATCGATTTAGACCAAGAATGATTCGGAAGCAATAGAAATAAAAAATATCCAAATTTTAATAGAGAGGATGGTTGGTCCAATAATTTCAATAATTAAACGCAAAGATATAAAAACTACAAAACCGAAGGACAACTTAAGTACTTTTGTCAAAGAAATGTTCAAAATTAAGAAAACGAAAGATATCATCGTTGTCAAACCAAAACCTGCTATTGTAAATTTTGAGATTTTGAGATTTTGACCATAAATAATTAAAAATATTAATTTAGTTCAGAAGTTAGAGAAGCAACCTTTACCACAAAATCAGAGAGAATTGTGTCTACCTCAAAAGCACATAAGCAATAGGCACACAGGCCAGATAAATTACGATAGAGTCGAGCACACCTGTATAAACACCTCTTTGTCAGCACATCAAGAAATTTGGGAGGAAAATGATTCTTCACCCACTCCTACAGCAACCAAAGGTAGATGTTACATCATTTATAGCAGTAGTAGTGATTCATCAAATAAATCTGCAGTACTGGAATCGTCAAGGGACATCGAGGTCTCAAGTACCTCTCAAAACCCACAACCAAGAAAAACCACAGCTAAGCGCCCCGTTTATTACGGAAACCATACAAGGGCATTAAGAAAAAAATTAGCGCTATACACCAAAAGAATCGATCTATAAGAAATCGTTGTAATCATACTGCAATTAAACAAAAACCAAACATAGTTTTATGTGTGGATTATTATGACGAGAAGAATGGTGTATGTACCATTACAAAATTTTACATATAAAAACATAGATAGAAAAAGTCTTATCACAACGGAAGGAATTTTCCTAAGAAAACAAAACGCATAATCGTACCTCTGGAAAACAAGATAGTTTTGATTTTTATTGCCCAAGCCTGATTGTTAAAATTTTAAATGCAAAGTATTTCAGTATTTTTTAAACAAGCAGTATTGGTACAGACAATGTAACTGATTGCACCTAGACACAATATCGTGCCCACCAAGAATACAACTTTGCGAGGTACGGTATCTTAATGGTTTGTCTTACTTCTTAGAGTGTCAAGGTATGATTATCGTGCAATGTTAGCGTGCATGCAGTTTATAAATCGAGAAAGGGTGGAAGAGGTCTATAAAACTCATTTAACTAACTCCATATCGATATCGCATCGATAAGGGTTGATGTGCACAATTTCACTATGGCACCAAAATCACTTGCCAACGCATTGCATCATAAAAAAAAATACAGTGCCGCTATTTAAAGATTTATAATTCTCTATAACCAGATGTAACTCTTCATCATCATCATCAGCCTGTGTCACTCCACTGCTGGACATAGGTCTCCCTTAATGCACGCCACCGCTTTCGCCACAATTTCGGCTATTCTCATCCAGCCCACACATGAAGCAGACGGAGGAGTTACATGCAAAAAAGGTAAAATTGAGAATTTTTCTCAAGTAGATGTGAGAGAATCTACTTCTATCTAATCTAAGAGGCTAATAGTGTCCATTTCACGACCGAGCGTTGCATAAAACAACTTATTTATGAACCTCAGCACTACATAAAAGCGTTATGGTATTAGAACGTTTGCTCGATTTTAACAAGGATAATAGAACTGGACATATCACAGTAATTAATATAGCAAAAACACTAGCACAAAAGCACTTAAAAACGACACATTCAGATGACGATAACACATAAATGCTAAGCTACGATATCTTCTGGAGAAGGAAATTTAATGTATCTGGAGAAAAATATCAATATATTATTCTGCATTCGAAAATTTTGCAACTCTTCCGCAGCATCGACACGAGAATTACCTAAACACGCGCAATTGAATGATGGTCTTCTGAAAATAACTTAAACCAAATTCAATCGACTACAAGAATTGACACCATTTACAGATTCTGACTATAAATCCCTTAATATAAGTGTGATAAATACCTACCGTTTTTTCACGATATTGACGTTAATTTCTCAGGTCATTTCAATATATAATCTCATTAAAACCCGTTATGTGCCCCAAACTTGACACACAAAATCTGTTATGTGATTATTTTTGACTTTAAACGGAATAATAAAAAAATCTGCTACTTTGACACGCAGAATAAGTAAACGTATTTTAACTGTGTCTTTCATGTACAATGACTTTCAAAGTAAACCTTCTAGTAAAATTTTCTGTTGTTAATATCTCGAACTGCCTCCGTAGCCTAGTGGTATGGGCGTGTGCTTTAGAAACCGGAGGCCGTGGGTTCGAATTCTGCGGGAATCAATAAATTTTCATTGTTGTTTCCCAGTTGGTTAGGGCAATTTGGGCCGATCACCCAATTGTCTGAAAAGTAAGATGATCCATGCGTCGGATGGGCATGAAAATTCGGTCCACTCAGGTGAGTGGACCGAATTTCGCGTCCAATGCGGGTAGTACCGCATTGGACCAGCGTGATGGATACGGTCGAAACCCCTAATGGATAGGGGTGAATTAGGGAGGCCTATGTCCAGCAGTGGACTATCACAGGCTGATGATGTGATGTGATGTGATGTAAATATCTCGAAACAGATTTTGGTTTAACAGTGACGATATGTCAATTTTAAGTTAAAACTCTGACTGTTATTCCAAAACATTGAGATCCTATTTAAGGACAAGAAGGCGTACTTCACAAGTATTCACCTTATACCCTCTACTTTTCGCAATATCAGGAAATATTAAACGGAAAAAAGGGCAGGCGAAAAAAGGCGAAAAAAAGGAAGAGCGGTAAAGTAAGAAAGGGAAGGACGATTAATGCGTAACCAATCTGCGGCTGTGTTGGGCGACATAGAAATGCGCGCGAACACTTTTTGTTTTCTAAGTTAACTTAAGGTAATGTCATAATTGTGTATGAAGTTTGAGGTTTACTTTCAGAACGTCTTGTTTTTTGTTGCGTTCTTTTTTACACGTTGTAGTCTCACATTTTTGTAAAACAAAAAAAAAATATCTTTATAACAGTTAAAAAAATGAGATAGGCAGTGGTAGTGATAGATAGTGGATGTGATTTCAGTGATCACAAGGTTTAAGACAGGAAGTAATCACCGACTTCTGAGAGGCACCCTGAATATAAATTAAAGCTTAAACACACTTCAGATCAATCTGAAAAATCGATTTGCTGCCTTGGATAATACAATCAACGTGGACGTTGACGAGGAACTCGATAGAGCGGTAGAAATTCTCCGGGGCGAGTGTCAAAACTCTGCCGTTTGCGACGTGTGGGCAAAAAGTCTAAACTTTCGGGAGAAACACTGGATCTCACGGAGAAGCGACGAAATGATCCAACCGTCACTTTGTTAGGACAGCGGGTTCTTAACAAGACCATCTCCAAGCTGGTAGGCGTGACCTCCGTCACTCAATACGCTCTCAATACAGAGAGCTATTGAGCACAACCAAAGTCTTCTTACAATAGCTTGGAAGAAGGCATCTAACGAAGTTGACCCAAGAGAATAGAGAGTCGTCGCTTC
Organism: Lamproptera curius; assembly: GCA_029286875.1. NCBI lineage: Eukaryota > Metazoa > Arthropoda > Insecta > Lepidoptera > Papilionidae > Lamproptera > Lamproptera curius. The sequence continues at coordinate 9,404 of JAGSMT010001465.1, forward strand.
GAGACCAGAGATTCTCTCGTAGGTTGAAAGCTTTTACAGCCGGTTATACGCGAGCCACTCTTATCTGCCTTGTGTCGGAGGAGCTTCTAGAAATCGAAGGAAATCAAAATCTTGAGCAACTTAAAATGGAAAAGCCCGGAGAGGACGGAGACACGACGGAGCTTCAAGAGCCGCCGTAAACCGGTGCTAAAGAGATTCCGTCGTCTATTTAACTCTGCCCTTCTCTCCGGGAGAACTCCTGAGGCATGGCATAAGGATTTGGTCGTATTGTTCTTCGAAAAACGTGATAAAACCCTTTAGAAGAACTATCGGCCAATGTCGCTCCTGAGTCATGTCTATAAGTTGTTATCGAGGGTCATCTCAGAATCGTCTTGTACGAAAGCTCGTCGAAGCGCAGCCTCAAATACAGTCCGGATTTCAGAGAGTCAGCACCATAGACCACATTCACACAGTGAGGAAGGTTATACAGAAGACACATGAGTATAACCATCCCCGTGCATGCCTTTGTGGACTATAAGAAGGCTTTTGACTCCATTGAGACCTGGTCTTTTCTCGAGTTCTTACGCTGTGCCTAATTTATTGGCGATATATCGAAATGCTTAGATGTCTGTATAACGCCACCACTATGTCTGTCATAGCCTACGTGACACGAGAATTTTATATAAGATTATTATTTACCGACTTCTTAAAAGAAAAAGGTACTCAATTCCTAGTGTTTTAATTTTGTTCATTATTTTTAGATGTTAGATATTTAAGAAATTAAAAAATTTCGGCGTCAAAATCACAACCTCACGCGATTTAATTGCAAACTTTGGCTTAACTATAAGAGATAGACTTAAACTATGTTTTATATAGTTGTACTACTTTTATTGATTTGCAATAAAGTCTAGAACATATATCTATGTTTTAAGAATAATCCACAATAAGCATTTAATGCTAACATTTCTAAAAATTAAAATCGGAATAACACGTCTGTCATGAGTGCGAGACGGAAAGCGACCGTTAAGTTTCTTTATCAGGAAGATCCTCCGGTGGTTCCGAAACTAGTCGGCACTAATACCGATTTCACGTGGGTTTAGCCGTTTTGTAGAATACATCTATTTGTTTTACTACCAAGTACCTTGAGTGTTTCTATTTAATTTTTTCATAACCATTAACGATGGCTATGATATAGATGTTTATGATTCATTTAACATTATTATTATCTTACCTCAAAGGTATGCCACTATTCCAACATAAGTGAATTACAATGAGCTTGTTTTATACGATACTGCTCTTAGATTTCTGCCACCGCATTTAAAATTTTAGGATAACTAATAAATATATACATTTTATAAAAATAATTTCTATGACAATTTTCAACCACATAAAAAGTGAACTTATTTCAAAGGTATTATTTAAAAGTGCGTGCATAATCTTCCAGTTTATATTTACTAGTTCAAGAGTTATCTTTTAAAATTAAATAATTTAAACATATTAATGCTAGTGTCCGATACGTGTACAAGTTTAACCTTATAAGACCAGCGTTCAATATGGTAAGTATCTGCAATGAATTGTCAGATTAGTCGAAGGGTTGTTGAAAGTTTAACAATTTGTCTTCCGTCCAAAACCTGGAATAAAACAGATGCAAATGTACCACCGAACTAGAAAACTTGTACTTAGATGTAATAAAATCCTTTAATTAAAATTAACACGGTTAAATAAATGGGATGCGATGCTTTAATTGTAATAGTTTCAGCTGCATACGCAAATGCTTAATTTTGTTTCATTTAATTTTATCGTTTTTAATTAGCTTCTAATTAGTTAAATTGACCCAACATTTAACAACCTTCCGAGGTTTATGGTCACGGACTTACTCGACATTATTATTGTAATGTAATTTTACGCGATTAAGTCCTAAAAACTGTGAATATATATATCTCTATAATAATATTTAAATACTGTTAACTCCTTAAATTATAATTTTATTTCTAAGCAAGATAACTATTGACCGTAAGTTAACTTTTGTTACGGAGGTTTATCCGCTATACCACTTACCTTACCTTAGTAATTTACTTTTTGCTTGGTTGCTTTTTTTCTTTTCCTTTAACTATTGCTATTCATTACTATGTCTCATCTCAGCTATGATCCGCGCTTGTTAGCGCAACCAGTAAAAGTCTTTTATTCTAATCGTACGAATATTATTATTCTTCAACGTATTAAATATAAAATATAACGTAAACGAGCTTTCTACGCGTCCAGCAACAACTAAAATACTACGACGTATTCACCACAGCCATAGAAAATTACTATGACAAAGCTTTTGGACACAAAA
>JAGSMT010001466.1:0-25571 GCA_029286875.1 Lamproptera curius
GGTTTATTTTAACATTTCATTTATTAAATGTCTTTGTCATTACGGGCCATTACAGCTCACCATTTGCAAAACAGGTCACTGTTATGTAACAAATTGTAGGTCGTGTTTTGAGTTCCAGGAAAATATCATTGTGTTATAGTCGTTTCCTGATTCATTAATTCTTTATGATCACCCAATGGTCTGAAAAATAAAATGTTCCAAACGTTGGATGGACATGTAAAAGTCAGTCCTCGTTGTAGAAGACTATCTTTGGCAGTCAGTTACAAATTACTGTCAATAGGATTCATCCACAGAGTGCAGTTCACCCTTAGATTTAGAATGAAATGCGGTCACTAGCGTCAAAACTATTATTAATGTAAATATGGATGGATAAGAAGCAGTTTTCAGATAACTTGGAAAATGGCTAGTGAAAGAAAGAATATCCGTATATGATAAATACTCAATAGGGCTGATGTGCTTTACTTTTATTCAATTACTCTTTAGTATATTATAATTGACTTTATAAAATTGCCTTGATAAAAGGCTCCATAAATCATCATCATGATTGTAGCTGAGTGAAATTCGTATATTAGATTTTCCATCAGAAAAACAAAGCATAAGCGTCGTTGTTAAACAAAACATGCTGTCATTTTTGAGATTTAGAGCTTTTGATCATGTCGGTTAGCCCACAGCCTTATGCACCTTATGACAGAACTTCTATGACCCTATTACGACTATTGGCCGAGCTATGACCCTTTAAAAAAATATGCTATGTGTAGCAGCTAGAACTTTGTCGGATAAAAACTGTTATGTGCCATGTTGCCACATAGCACATTTTTTTTGACCACGAGCTATAACAGTACCTTGTGTGCCGGTACTCTAAAATCTGCTAAGTGTTTAGTTTAAACATAAGTTACTGCTCTTATTACAGCTTCTTTATACAAAATTCAATAGGAATAACGCGTTGTTGTGGGTAGGTCTTTGTTTTTAACCCTTTGCGCTATGATACACTCGTAATATGAACGTGTTTAAATGAAGTAACAAAGAAATTACTGTTTATTTACTTACGATACACTTGTAACAAGAACATGTATAAGTTAAGCGAGTAAGCAATTGTTATTATTTGTTTACTTTTACCCTCCTTTAATATTCTTGTCCTCATAGTTAAACCGTATTCGTAAGCAGTCAGTTAAGCAGTTAAGTCAAAAGTGTACACGAGCTTTGCGATGAACGGATGCAAGACAATTCTTTATATAGTGCTAAATTCAGAAAAACAACGATTACCACATAAAATTGAGCAAGAATTATGTCATCCTCGTAAATAGCCAAATTAATTAAATTTATCGGAAAGAATTTTGCGTAAGAAAAGGAAACTTGATAATCGTACCTCTAGAAAACAAGTTGGTTTTGATATTTTTGTGCCCAAGTCTGATTGCAAAAATGCCAAAGTAAAAGTATGCAGATCCTTTTTTTTAAACACTCGTGATCTCGGGCGTGATTCCTTTTTACGCTGGGTCCAAGATATACTAGTACAAGTGGTACCGGCGGTGAAAGACAGAATTTTCCCCACCCTTTCTATGACTGAACATAGTCATAATATCGTGTCTACCAAGAATACAAGTTTGCTAAGTACGGTATATAAATGGTTTGATTTACTTCCTAAAGTGCCAAGTCATTATTGTCGTGCATCCTCAAAGCGCATTTACGTCGAGTCAACTGTCTTATCCTATCTGCATATGTAAGCCGTTTATAGAACCTGGGGTAATGAAATACTTCTTTAAAGTGTTCTTAGAGAAAATAATATTTCGATACATAAACCGAGAAAGGACCAGTGTGATGTCTGTTCTAATTTTCAGTTAAAAAGAAAGAAGATCTCAGGATTACATAACAAAATTCGCCAAGCCCGACCCGAATAGCCTTATGATATCAGAGTTCACTATGAGTATTTTAAGGATTATGAAAAATTGTTGAACCAGTCTATTAGACCAGGTAAAAGGAAGTCTCATCCTACAGTAAATGATATAAGAGCGTTTAAATATACGAACTCTGGTGATATCTACTTCAAACGCAGGCAGATTCCCAAAGGGTATCCTGAACCAGCACAATTATATGAGGGGCCTCTGGAAATAACTAAATCAAGTTTAATCACCTTCAGGAATTGAAACCGTTTATAGAACGTGTCTACCATCAATTTTATGATTCCCTTAAATTTAAGTGTGATTAATATCTACTGTATTTGTATGAATGAAGATAAAATGCGAACGTTATTACTATTAGTTTTTATTAAAACCTGCCATGTGCCCAAGATTTGACCACATAAAATCTGTTATGCGATTTTAATTCTCTTTAAATGAAATAATAAAAAAACCTTTTATTTGACATGTTCAGATTCAAAATAAATTTAGGTGTTATACCTGATCTTTCATATAAAATGTTTTTTAAAGTACATTTTAGTATTTTTTTTCAGGATAGCTTGTTTTGTTAATATCTCGAAACTTTACTTTTGCCATATAGCAGATTTTGGTTTGACAACGACGATAAGTAATGTTCCCTTGTATCCATACCCACTTAGTCGTGGAACTCTGTATCTGTGACCCGTTTGAGCCGTGGGAAAAGTAAAAAGGATCCATTTTTAGCTAGCCCTATTTTATTTTATGCAGTGTTGTCATTTAAATATGTTTCTAAGGCCTCTGGGGTCTAAAAATCTTGTGCAAGCAAGCAGCTTTTTCTTCTGTTACTATGCTTAGGATAAAGGAATCTGTTGCCCAGTTTTAGGTGTCTGAGTGAATAAGAGCCAGCAAGAATTTTTATGGTCATAGTTTCTTGTTATTATTTCAAACATTACAATAACTGAAATTTTGATTCCGTAAATCGAGTAGCTGCCAGAGACAGGTTAAGTGCAAAGGATGAATGATTGAATGATTTCCGTAGATCTTGGTCCTTAACGAACCCTCTTTACAAAATGTCTTATACTATTGTAGCCGACATTATTCATTATAAGGAAATGAAGATTTTTAATGGTAAAAAAATTAAAATTGGCACAGTAGTTTCTGGTTTTAATTGCAAAAATACAAATCTTTTCTTTTTATTTGAATAATTAATTCGAATATATTTAACTTATAATGAGTGATACGAAAAAATATTAAAAATGCACGGTAAGATTCGTCAAATGTACTCGCCGCCATGTGTGTAATATTACGTCTCGTTTTCCCAGTTATCACTTTTGCTACGGTCCCCTTGAAACTGAAAAATAATAGGGCTTATACGGTACTGATTTCAGTATAAGATACCGCGTAGCTTCTTCCCTAAAGAGTTTCCTTCACCTTCAGTAATAATATTTAAATTTATTAATCTTCATCAAACTATTTTACTTTTTAAAATGAGACATGTGTCTTACATGTACTTTGAGTACTGAAAATTAAGATCTGACATGTATGTATGTAAAATAACAAATTAACTTAAAAATAAATAAAATCACGCTGATTGTTGCGAAGTCATCACTATCGATGAAATTGTTTGCTCGACCTTAGATTCACATGTTTGAACCTCACTAAAAGTTGGTTATATGGTTTACGATACCTTATTTGGGTAAGCTTAACTAAATATATAACAAATAGTGGGTAAATATATAGATATATCTATTTTTGCTAGAAACGTCATCAATGGTTAATTATTTATACATGTCTATACCAATGTTTTAAAAAAGGTTTGTTTTTTTTTTTAGGAACTACTTAACCGATTTAAAATATTCTTATACAATATGACGTACTTTTTTATGTATCTTTTATTTTAAGTTAAAACGTAACTTACCAGTTTTACGGTATATTGTGAGCAGTCTGTATTTAGAAAATATATGTAAAAATTATAAGAATTTTGATTAAAATTTAATCTTTCATACCTTAATTTTCATCACGTTTGCAAAGCAGCACTAATAATATAAAATAATTGCATTGAAAGTTCAATCTCAGAATATATAAAACATGAGAAAAAAGATGTACTAGGTTATATTCTTCGAAGCAGAAATTTAGTTTTACTTGCCTATCTTATTCTTGTGTGTGCGAAAAATATTAAGATATTTCTTATACAATAACAAGATAAGAAAAGAAATTTGTCATATTATATTAAAAGATCTATTCGTCAAATAGACACAATTTCGTTTCGAAAAAGGCTGTATCTTATTCAACTTCATACATTTATAATGCCCTTCGAAGGTCTTGTACTAAATCAGCAGATTACGCTACTGTAAATTCACAATAGATGGGCATAAGAGGCTTGAAAGACGATCTTCCCCCGTTTGAATTGAAATGTTTTCTCTGAGACTGAATTATTAAACGTATTAGGAGGTTCCATACAAGACAACGTTGGTTACGATTGTTCTGATTTCGGCATGGTTTTACGTGTAATTTCCTAAATATGTAAATAATAGTTTTTAAAGGTCTACCATTAAACCTATGATTAAGACAACATTTTCCATGTTTTCTCTTAAATTTTATAGCATTTTAAGTATTTAAAGTTATATTCTTATTTGATAATCGAATTTAAAGCATGTAACAAAATATAACTAACTACGACCTTCTGTAAAAAGATAAACGGAATGAAAAAAGTTTTGTGTTATTTTATGATAATTTTATTTTGATGAATATGCAAATTAAAGTGCAGTTAGTTATTGGGATAATAGATCGAAATGACACCATTTATCTTTTGGTTTTGTTGTAAAATAGAAAGTTCATGGTAAAATTCAAAGCCAATTAGGTTCTGGAGTGCAGGCCACGTTCGGTAAGACGGAGCGTTGGTCGATTCCTGACCAGGTTGGATGCCGTTCTCCGTGCAGTAACGGGTTCAAGTTGAAAGCGAGTAGCAAGACGGCCGATCGTCTTGTCGTTCATTGAAAAAGGCATATGTCCTGCTGTGGACGAATTAAGGCTGCTGATGATAATAATGATGATGTATACTAGAAACTTTACTAATAATGGTGAATTTTTAATGCCACCATAAAGAGTTTACAAAGCTTACGACGGAGCTTGTTTAATTTTAAAGTTGATCATACAATACTTTTTTAGGTAAAATTTCTTACGACTTACGATACGATACGACTTTTTAAAATAATGAATGACTTCAATTGTTCATTATTCTTATGGAGGTTATAATAACCTAAATCTAGAGGAATATGTATTTGATTTAAATAACTGTTGGACAAAACAGGCAGGGGTATGTTGGTTCCAAATCATATATAGATGTTTGTATTTTAGTCGTTAGTTAGTGGCCTGATGAGACTTGAATGGTTAGAAAATTTATGACACGGATTTTAATATAGGGGAACCATCATAAATCAAGTCCCAATGTAAAAGCTTTAACTTGAAATTAAATTATTATTTAACTTTATTGGAGCGAGTTTTTACAAGTGATCGATTTTTTTTTGCAAAAATTATTTTCTTAATTACATAGTAACATTCATGTTTAAATATTAACAGTTTCAAATTTCACCTTATATGTAGAACCTCATCAGAAAAATATTAAAATATGCTGCAAAACTCTAAGAAAATTAATAAACATACTTTAGAAAAATAAAACAAATTTTAAAGATACTTTGAAAGTTTATAAGATCTTATGCAATAATAAGTCTAGTAGATTAAAACCATTTTGCGCTGAAGTAGTTTTCAAAGTAAAACTATAAAAACTTTTATTAAAATACGCACCGTTCTAAAACTTTTACCTTTGGTTTATTGTATTTGCAATAACGAGAAATAATTCTACCTTACCGTTCTGTCTTTTTATTTTTCAAAAAAAATGTAAATTAAATTATATAATTTTCTTTCCGATATGTGAGCTAAACATGTTTTGATTGAATGGCACGATTGACGGATGAATAATATTTTTTGAAGGTATTATAGATTTACCTCAAATTGGAACTGATGATTAGTTTAAAAGAAACTCATATTTTTAATATAATTGGGTATTATTTGCCTTAATGTACAATGAAGTTTTTGAGATATACGAGGTTACAAAATTATATAATTTTTTTGTACAATATTGTTGTTCTTTGCACTTCAATTTATTATCCTTTCATAATTTACTGTTTCGAGGATTAATGTCTTCGAAAAACACAGAGGCACATTAGAAGTGAAACAAATAAACTGCAACTGTTGCAATAACTTCATGTCGATGTATGAAATATAAAGCATATTTTTATTGCTTCCTTTCTCATGTCAGAAGCGATTTCGATTTTCCCTGATATGTGTATATAGCCCTGATTTTTTCGCAGCTTCATAAGGTTGATTGCTAAAACTATTTGAAGATAACGAAGATAGAAAAATATCAATTTTAACTACCAATTTAATTATTTTTCAGAAGCAAATTTGTAGTTATAAGAAATAATTATTATAATATACAAATTAATTACAAATTAATTTATTTTCTTTTTAGCTACAAATTTATTTATAAATTTACACCTTTTAAAAAAATTATATAGAATTAATAACTAATATGTATTAATTTGTTAAATTACATGTAATTAAAACAAATTTAAATAAAATCAACTTAATTAGGAATTAGCTCTTAAGTGTGTTTTACGTGAGTTTAAACAATATTTTTGAGGTTTTTTCTTGTTTCTAACAGTCGTTTATTCAAGTCGAACGGTCAATTATATAAATTAACACCATTTTCAGTTGAATAAATTTATTGACACAAACCAAAGCTAACATTGATTGATTGATTGATCATTACAAAAGCAAATTTAAATGATACTATAAGTACGTAGAAACAAAGAAATACCCACTTGAAAACATAAAATGTCCTCATTTTGTAAACGAATTAGCACATGTTTTGAAATTTAACAAAACGACGTTTTGGGTACAAACGGAGCGTGAAACCAAAGTATTAAATCTGCAAAAAGTAACGAAGCCTGAACAAATATAATGATGTCATTGGTGATCTAGAAATTTGTTCTCATCGATCCTGCTCGATGCCATGGTGTTTTTTAAATGCGTTGTCTACAAACAGAACAAACTAAATACAATAAGATTAATTTGTTATACCCATTACTGGAGTAACTGTTGAAGTTGATTTATTGTTGTTATTATAACATTTTAAATTGTTTCATAAATTGATTATATTTTATACTTTCACTCTGAATCACATGGATACTTCAACAGCTGCGCCGACCCGTGTTCTAACGGTGCATTAGTCTTTGCTTTATAAACCGCAGGTCATGCCTGAGTCCCCGTGAGGTAAAAACTTGTGTTATTGTCGTTTTCGTTGGTTAGGACAACTTCAACCACCGTTCGCAAAGCAAGATGATCCATGTGTCGATGTAGTCGGTAAAAAGTTGGTCCTGTAGTTGTCTCGCTTGTGCTGCTTATCCGCCGTCTCATAGGACTAAGAGTATAAAGGTATAGCACTCCGTGTTTGCGCTATACTATGCATTATAATATCTTCTACGCAGATAGCTGATTTCCAATATAGATCGGCCGGATATTATTTTTACGATAGGATATTATACGGATGTCTTCCGGTTTGAAGTCTGTCGCTGCGTAATTACGTGTTAAATGAGACTCTGACATCTCATGTTTCACAGCAGTGAGCAAGTTTACATTCCTACGGTTCGATTATGTTCTATACCATACCATGGTGGACGTCCTGCCTGTCTCGTCGGATTAATCTAATAAAAAATGTTTTTAAAGGCTCTACTCTGACTGACTTCTCAAGAACAGTAAATAACAGTAATAACTGAGGATGTATATAAACGAGTACTCCGGCAAAATATACAGAAAAGAAACTGTCGACACATGTGGCTTTTATTGGTGGTATCAAATGAAATTATTCTCTTTACGTTAGATAATAATATCGGGAGCCTTTATACTTCAGTATTATAGTACCAAAATTATCAACGATGTTCTCATGTCACCTAACGTTTGATAGGATTTCACTACATTTTCCTCTACAAAAAATATTAACTTGAATCGAATATTATATTTATATTCGTCGAACAACACAACAGAAAATAGTTCTATGGAACTAGAAACTGATAGATACACAGACTTACTTTTCTATATAAGTACCTATAATATAGATACAAACATACAGACTAGGAGAGAAAACACTATGTTCAATAGGAATATTCATCCTGAGATGAAGTAAACGAACCCACACCTTTTACAGTCCCTTAAATATATACGAAAATATCTAAAATATTTTTACCTATGTCCCAACGTGGCCTAGAAGGATACGGAGTCATGTTTCATAAAACTGAGACCTAGGATTAACTATGGAAAACACCATTCCGTCAAGTTGTTTTCTAGTTGCGTTAGAACAAAAGCCAAATCGGTCGTTCAGTGCAGATAATTTAGAAGTGAATGGGGTGTTAGCTGGTAGGTCCTCCTGGTTGTTAGACCATCATTAGCGATCGTATTCTAATGAAAGAATGCCAGGTCAAATGCCAGTCACTTCTTTAAAAAATTGTTACCAGCCAAATGTAAAATAATTTTGGTGACAACCTCGTGCCAATTTAAAAATGGCTAGGAAAAGACTTCTTTTTCAAAACATGCCTTTACTATCTATATTTTTTCCAATTTCTTTCACTTAACTTATCCCAGCATCGTCAACTTATTGACACCAAAGATAGAAACAACAATTATTAGCATTGAATAGAAAACCTGCCAGAATGAGTTATTACAAACACCTTGCTAAAAGACATGAAGTACGACACTTTAAAAAATTTCTATTCAATGGCACTAGTAGTCATTACTAAGTTTATTCTTAACAATTCAAATCTGATTGGTAACATTTGATTAACTATCAGATGCACAACATCAGTGCTGAATTTTGGAAAGAGTATCACGAATTTAATTATACGTATTTTCAAAAGCAGCAAATTTTTTTGAAGTACATTTGACCCATTTATAATAGTTTCCAATCGTTTATTGTATTTTCGTATAAGAAAAAATATTATTTGCTTTTATTTACAAATAGATATACTACAAATTATAAGTCATCTAAAATCAGTACATGTTTGATTGAGAACTGATTTGATAGCTTCATGAAGTATCCTGAATGCCTTTTAACACAGTGACACATGTTTGACTGCAGCGTATTTAAAGAGATTTGCTGTTTATTTGCTACTGTTTCATTAAATTCCAAAGAGTAAGTTTTTGATATTGTACATATTATTAACACTCCAGCAATCTTTAGTGTCATCGACCCATTTTATTGATAATTAACTTTCCCCAAAGATAGAATTCGAATACGCCATCCGATCTCAATTGTACATGCAACAAATATAATTTCCTCATATTGTATAATATGTGCACTTCCTCCTCATATTGGGTCATTACATTTAAGCCCTGCGATTAATGAGAGGAAAATCAAGTCCCAGTATAAGTTTAGTGCTTAGCAATCAGAGATTTGGATCCTCTGATTGCAAGAAAACCACATAAACTGGGGAGAGAACAGACCAAGACCCAACTTTTGCCTGACCATGTGATCAGCCTGCATGCCCTCAACCAACAGGAAACAACAATGAAAAAGTCGTTGAGTGCTCCGCAGGATCTGGAACCCACGACCCAGATTTCTCCTCTGGGTTGCTGTGGGTATGCAAGCTTCATACTAGAAGGCTATGTAGGCAATGCGTTATTATAGTTTCGTTAAATGGCTAAATTTACAACAACTTATAAAACTTTCATAAAGAAAAAAGATGAAGAAAAAGAGGGCGTTATACATCAGATGCAAGAATAAGAAGTATCTGTAAATTGACAAACGCAAGGATATGATTTTCTTCACTAATAAGGTGATAAATAAAATATGTGCTGCGTGGTAAAATGTCATATTGAGAAATCACTAAAGTTTCAAATTGAAATTCTAGTTTCTTTGTTATAATAACAGTCTATACTGTAGCAAGGGATTATATTAATCAGTTTATGGCAGTCGATTTCAAAGTTTTGGGCTAATTACGTTTAGAGTTTTAAACAATGTTTACCTTAGTAACGTACCAACTCTTCATTTTGAACTACTGCAGACTATATGATATTTTAGAACATAAACGATATTATTGTTTTACTTTAGATGCCCACTGCTAACTCACTACCGTTAAGTAAAACACACATGTTAATAACAAAGTTCTGTATCAAAAATATTGTATTGTTGAGTCGTCAGAAAAAAAAATTTAAAAGAATTTTAGTCAGGGGTTTTAGGATTTGCTTTTTAAACTTGGCATTTAGTAACATAGAGACTTTTTAATTGCAATTTTGTGTCTCTAATTAAAGGTTCTGAATATGTGTATCAATAACTCGAATAAAATTTAAAGAAATTTAATTGGACTGCCTTTACCCCACGAAAATAACGAAATAAGTGGAAAATTTGTAGAAAGTGGTTTAGTAAGGTTAACTTAGTTTAACACTAATATGCTGTACATGCTGCCTTATGGCTCCAGTGGAATTGTTCCTGCTTACGAACCGGATATTTTGGTTCGAACTTTAGTGAGAAGAATTAAATTTGGGTTATCCTTGTCTTCTGGTTGGTTAGGACATTATCGGCACCCGATTGTCGGAAATGTAAGAAGGTGAATGCTTGGGATGGGCATATAAAAAATCCTGGTTATCACGACCATCTTTGGCTGTCGTTATGCTTAGGATGGATTACTTTACGTGGTACGTAAGCGGCTAACGCGCATGAACTTGTTTTGCAGGGCATGGAGTTTGTGGATGTGGGTAGACCACCGGACTGGCGTAGGTCAAGCGATAGACGGATCACTTGTTTGTAGAGCAGCACCACAAAGTAGAGATAGCTTGCTTGTGGGATTGATTAAAGGAAACAGGCTGCGTGATGTTCGGGCCAAGCTGGAGAGCTTTATCGAGTGTTACCGCAAAGTATTTCTCAATATTTTATTTACCCATTGAATTAGGAACTAGGAGAGACGAGATCAAGGAGAGATTGTCGGTAACTGGTGAGTAAACAAGACTGTGAAGCCGCTTTTGCTGGTTTACTTGATTCTCCAACGCCGAAACCATTTACCGGGAAGTTCTAATACGGTTTGGAGAAGTCTTTGACAACAAAAGGACAGGTACGGAAGCGTAAAATAAGCAGGTGCTTACTTTAAAAGTTATGGGGGAGACAAGATGTACAAACGTAAATAGACAGTGACCTAATACAGAGCCTTGCGGAACTCCGGCTAACAGCGGGTGTGGTTGAGATTTCGATCCCCAACCCGGTACCTGAACGTTCGCTTCCAGAGAAAGTTGTTACCGAGCTTTTATAACTTCAGGCGGTGCCCGTCATGCCGCCATACTTATCGAACGCCCTTCCTTGGCCACGTCGAGGAAAAGCGCCCGTGTGTTGGCTCCATAGCATGCGGACGGCTAACATGAACCTGTTGGCGTGCGGGTGCACCTGATTTGTGCATGGCTACTGGGCCCGAAAGCCGAATTGGACCGATCGGTGCGGGAAGGGAGTATAAAAACTTTGGCAAATTTTCCAAACTTTGGAGGAGGCTTGTATGGGAATTTGGTAGAGGTCATTGATTGGGGAGGTTTTACCAGGCCTGAGGAAGTTTATAACTTCCGTAGTGTCCTTCCATGTTTGGAAATACCTTGAAAGAGCTGAGAGTCGATTTTAAGGCTGTGTCCTCTAGCCTTGAATGGTTCGACAGTTAATGACGTTAGGATCTAAGTAAATTGTCCCCTAAAATGTTAAACTTTCTTTCTTTTTTTCAAAAAATACAGAGTTAAAATAGCGGTAAAAGGGTTAAATTGGTAACTAACTAAATACTTAATACTCCTTTGTGGCATGAAATTTCATCATTAAAAGGGCTCTAGTTTTATTATAGTATGTTTAATTTACTCAGGTTGTAAAAGTTTTCTTGGAAACGACTAATTAATGAATTTAGCGCGTACAATGTCAAAATAACGTAGTTTAGTTCGAAACAAACAATCGTAGAAGTATGGCTCACAGTCATATTGTAACTTACTATAATTATTATTAGATGGTCGATAGTATTTTCCTTTTTTATAAAGAAATTTTTAAGTTACAGAAAACTAATTTAAGATTCCGTAATTATAAAATTTACAATTTGTCCTAAGCAAAATAGGTTATTTCAAATAAAGTAAGATTTTTTATTTTCAGTAGGTTCCTTAAAAATACTTATCAAACATTATAAACTGCTTGATGAGTATCAAATCCACAAAGTTCCGGATTTTCCGCGTTACTTTAATATATTTATTCCTGACGTTTTGGGATTCTTTCAGCATCCATGATCACGGGCAGACATATAACAACTTAGTCTGCCCGTGATCAATTATATGATGATAAATTTGTGGATTTGATCTGTATAATAATCGCGTAAATGAAAGAAATTATTATGCTTAATAAGTGTACAATTAATATATATGCAAAACTTAATTTTTTTATTCAATGTATATATTTAAACTTATTATAATTCACAGCTCAGCTGTTCAGCTATTGAAGCTAAGACTGTATGAGTTTATAATAATATAACTTTGTGGTTACTCTTCACGCCACAAACAAGGATTAAAGATTTTCAATTTCCTCAATCCATACATATCCTCCAATTTCATCTTATCTGTCATGCATACGTTTTATTTTCAGCTCTAACAATTTGTAAAGACGTCTCAAAGTTTTTGAGTAACAACATAAAATCTCTTACATGTTTAGTTGTTGTGATAATTTTTAATTATTGGAATTCTCTTTGCAATTCCTAAAAATATTTACTATTATACGTGAATGTCATATTAATAAAAAAGAGAAAAAAGAAAAATACACGCACAGAAAAAGCCAAGAAAGCTAAGGGATTAGCCAAAAAGCAAGAAACAAAAATAGTGTTTGCCGGAATGTTTCTTTTTTAGAAGTAATTTTAATAACTTATAAAAAATAGTTTGTTATTCTAAAATAAAAATTTAATTTTTAATTGAAACTTAACAAAAGATAATTTCACGAATAAAATTATAATTTTAACGATTGTCCGAAATTGTGTGTGAAACAATATTTCTGTTCACAAAATGTTGTATTAGTTATCCTGCTATAACTGTATAATCATTTTTAGAGTGTCAGAAACAGAACTCGGTCCTTTGTCTTATGCAAATGGAGTTATTAAAAGTATTTTGACAAAATAATTATCTTAAAACATATTCAACATTTACGCGAACGTTGGCTTAACCCTCCGAGGTAGATCGACATAGTAATTTCGACTCTACGTGATGTGTAATTTATTGGGTTAATGGCGAGAACTGAATAATAATAACGCATTTAATCAACCTAGAACATAAGACAGAAAACAGCAGATACAAGTTATAACTACTTCCAGAATTTATCTATTTCAGTGTTTTAACACGTTTAATGTTTTAGTTATATATTCCTGATATTATAAATATGGTTGCAAATACATCTGAACTCTTATACATGTTAGCAGCAAATATGATGCAACTAAATTGGTGCAATAAAGTTAGTTCTACTCCGAGAAATCAATTTGGTAGCGCTTGAACTTTGTTGTCGTATACTATACTGCCTTTTCTTCAGTGATAAAAGGGTTATAGTATATTTCTCTCGTATTCTAGTGCTGTAAATCACTAAACTATTACTGTAGTTAATTAGTGACGGAATTGAAGAGATTTATTTATAACTACTATTTATTAATTGGATTAAAGTGTAAATGTTACCAATTTGAAAATAAATTTAAAGTTCTAAATGTATTACGCTAAAATATGCGACAACAACTACTACTACTACTCGTACGCATTATTTGATACAACAAATTGAATCGATAATATTGCATTGAATTAAAATTTTCTCTCTTTAATCTATTATACACGTATTAACTTTAAAAACTCTAAAGTTTTATAATTTTTTAGAGTGAGTTGTGTGGGTCGTGTCGTAAACTTTGTTTGCCATATAATATTATTAGACTCCTATTGAGTAATATAATTATACTATGCCACTGAAGCTTAAGCACTTTTGGACTGAATCTGAACTATAATCTCTATAATCCAACTATTTAAGTATGAAATGAGACGTAAAGCAATGGATATCGCACGTCCAACTTTACTTTACCTCGTTTCTTACCTAAGTTTTGCTCTTAAATTACCTTTTGTTAAACTGGTATTTTCATTTCTTGTTCCGTGATTTTACCTTCATGAAACCGAACGAGTTTTCGACACAAAGCTTTAGGGACCATAAAGAAAAATGTCCTAATAATGCTCGAGGTTAATATTCACTGAGCTGTTTATGGACAAAGTTTGGATAATTGCTTGATTAAAGTGCGTAGAATGCCCGCGTAGACTGCTGTAGTTCGATACATTATTGAGGTTAAAAGGCAGCCGTTAACAACGCTTTGCCATATTGGCAGTTTACTTTCTAAGCCACAATGTATACATACACATACATACATCATCAGCCTGTTTTAGTCCACTGCTGGACATAGGCTCCCTAATACACCCCTATCCATTAGGGGTTTGACTGCATCCCGGCCACGCTGGTCCAATGCAGGTCCAACCCATGATATATAAAAAATATTACTGCTGGCGTTATTAACAAAATTTTTTTCATCCGTAACTGTGACTACTGATGCTTGTTGATTGATTTTTATTACGTCAACAATAATGCAATTAATGAAAGAAACTTCTTGCTGATAAAAGTTAGGTTTTTCAAATGTAGAGAAAATAACTAGAAATTGTACGCTTCCTTGCAGGGAGTTACACGCATAGATTATCCTACTTTATATGTACTATAGTTCAGGTATATGACTGCTTGTTCTAACCGAATACATAAAAAATAAAACAGCCGTTGCTTCTCTGCTGTTTTTAAGCCTACGACGTCCGGTTTATGAAGCGCAAGGTCATACCTCTAGGCTGTGATGTTCGTAGGCTATATCAACACGTTGGGACAGATGACAATAGTTTTATGCTTTAGGCTTAAAAGACCGAATAAAATGTCACTCAAACCACAACGTAGTAAAACTAAATAATTCCTACTTTCGTGAAGTGATCAACCCAACACGTGGAAGAAGAGTAATTTTAAGTACCTTCTTTACCCTTATTCCTTTTCCTAAGAAATCACGGTGTTGTATTCTCTTCTCTACCAAACTGAATGATTTTGAAAGCAAGAGTAACTATTTCTTAATTATAGAAATTTGTGGTTACTGTTGATTTCTGGATCTGGATGGTTTAAAAAAATATTACTTTAAATGTTTGTACTTTAGAAAAAAAAAGTTATTTAATACATTAACCTAGTGAGAGACGTCTTGCGTCAAGATGAAGTGACGACATTCGCAAAGTGGCCGGTGTTGGATGAGAATAGCCGAAGATCGAGGCCGGTGGTGTGCATTAGGGAAGGCCTATGTTCAGCAGTGGACTATCTCACATGATAATGTATTATATAGCCTAATACTTTTTACCACTAGCCTTTTGAGAAAAGTAAGTTTTCGCAGTTGCGTTGTTTGAGATAGTACATAAAACCCTTTTTTTTCTGGACTGCTCGTGTATGAAAAGGCACGTACGAATATAGTTCATGTAAAAGAAAGACAGTCTTTATTAGATTTAGTTTTCACCAAGATTTCTTAAAGCGTGTTATTCCATTATTTTAATGCAAATTTTAATCAACCCAAACGGTTAAGAAAACTTCGGCTGTAAACAGCTCCGTTACAGACTCTACATGAGCCCCTTTCTTGTTATAATCAAAAGTTTAAGTCCAGATTTACTGTAATCAATCTGATATTTCTTGTCGAGATGATTGTTTTGGAGGCAAAAGATCTTTCTTCGTCACGATTTTTAAATGAGTGTAATATTTGAACATTATTGTTGTCAATGGTTTTTATTTCGTTAAATTTGTTTCTAGTAAACACTAACAGTGTTTACTAAAACAAAAAGAGGTTTAAAAAAAATATGTGTATATACCATTATATAAATATAATTATATCTATTCCACTTCATTTTAAGAAGTCAGTAGTCCGTATTAGGCTAATGTGGTCTATATATTATACGTCTGAATCTGAGGAAAGTTTTTTAAAGTCGATTTTAATAAGTAATATTAACAGTTCCCCACTTATAATATAAACATTTCACGCGTAGGTCCATAATTTTTTTCTTAAATATTAAATGTATGTAATGTATATTATTAAATTTATCAGTAGTTTTGTAATGAAACATACGTTTGATATCATTCCTACTTTTTTTTCGGTTCATTTGTTATATCCAAAACATAAAAAATACTTCTTAATATATTGGTATACATATATTTTATAAGAATTCATAGATTCTTTAGACTAACTAACTGATAGTTAGTCTTATTATAAATGAACTTAGTTATTATTTACCCATTCGATAATTGGATGTTTCCTTTAGTTGTTTAGAGCAATCGGGCCAATGACCCAATTGTCTGAAAAGTAAGATGATTCGCTCGATGCGTCGGATGGGCATGCGCTGGTCCACAACCTGTTTTGAACCAGCGTGGTGGGCGGGTCCGCAAACCCCTAACAGAGAAGGCGGGCAAATAGGGGAGGCCTTTTTTTTTGCCGTAGGAAATCCAGCTTACGGATTCCCCGCCGCCAGAGAGGATTAGGGAGGCCTATGTTAAGAAAGCGGACTAACACAGTCGATGATGATGGTGATGATGATAGTGTAATGAGTCTAGTTATATAATATGTAAATTTAAACTTTACATTAGAGTTCGGTTCCCAACACATTGTATCACAATAATGTCTTTAATTAATGTCACTTTGTTTTGTCGAGATAAATTTTCCTATCGGTGTCTGTTAACAGCAAACCCAGCATATTTTAGAAACAAATTTTCTTCCAAATACTAAGTATAATAAATACAACAGTTCTGTGGATTATCAAGTGTTTATTTACTTAATAATCTAAACCATTTATCGATATTCTGAAAGCGATCTAGCAAACTACAAATTGTAACCGTATTTGCGTTTAGAATAAATATGTCATTAAGACTTGACGACTTATTGAAAACTCTGACAGACATTAAATGAAAAGCGTTACCATGTGAAGTCACCTTTAGAAATAGGAAATTTATAATTTATAGTATAGAGAGAGATTTTATCGTGTGGAGCATCGAAAAATCTCTTTAAATGTTCTTTATTTTGGTTCGTCCAAAATACGAAATAATTTATTAAATCTTTTAAGTATATATGTGGTGTTGTATTTATATTTAAGGTATTAAAAAATCCTATATTAAATTTATTGTTGCTTGTAATCTTATTTACTATTTTACCGTATCAATATTGACAACAATTAATTAAACAGAAAAGAACATTAAGAACGTGTTCAGATGAATATCCCGAGCACATTTGAAACTCCACTTCACCAAAAGATAATGCAACTGACAAAGTTTGAATACGGTACTTCAACTTGCAGTAATTCCAATTATACATTCAAAAGTCTTAAAGATTTAACCATCTAGAAGGAGGTCGGGTTCGGTATCCTGCAGGGACGCAACAACTTTTCTTAATTATGCTTCCATGTGTGTCAAGGTAATGCGAGCTAATGACTTAATTGTCATTCGCTAAGACATCCGTGAGTGAATGTGGATATGTCAACCCTCGGTCTTTCGCCTTATCACCTCAGGCCGTGTCTATTATCCTTCAATCGCACTTTGAATTGCCTATTCATTAGTAAATAATGAAATAATACAATTATAAATACACTATTTATCCAGTTCGTCAATTTAAGAGAGATGCAATGGTCTACTTTAATTGATATACATTCTATTGCGTCAACATTTCATCTCCTTTAATTAATATTCGTGAATTGGTAAGACAACCTAACGTAAACTCCGCACAATTCTCCAGGTTAATTTACTGAGTTGTTTATCAAAGCTTCATGAATTGTTTTGTCTTTCAGACGGTGAAGTTCGCTTTGTAGTCTTGGAAATACGCTTTTAATCAAGTTAGTTCACAACATCAAATAACGTTTGGAAAGTAAGAATGATTGTATTGTCCATTTTCTTTTATTGTCATAACACATCAATTATATGTTCTATTTGGAATAATACTGCGGCAAAAATAATTTCGAGAAGATTGTGTCATGGGCAACTTAATACTTTTATGTATGTACAAGTGCCAGTGAAAAATATATATAAAGTATTAATTTTCACGAAGTCTTAAGTCTCTTCTTACGTCAATTCTTATTAGACTTAGACTGGTGAGGCAGACTTAAGAAATTTCCTTAATCATCATTGAAACTTATTGGCACCGCCTCCTGTAGCCCAGTGGTATGGGCGGCGTGTGCTGCGAATCCGAGGTCGGGTTCGAATCCTGCGACGCAACAAATTTTCATTGTTGTTTTAGTTGTTAGGCAATTTGGGGCTGATCACCCAATTGTCTGAAAAGTAAGATGATCCATGCGTCGGATGGGCATGTAAAAAAGTCGGACCACCCAATTAAACCCGGCATTGACCAGCGGTGGGATGGTCCAAACTCCCCTAATGGATAGGGGTGTATTAGGGAGGCCTATGTCCAGCAGTGGACTAACAAAGGCTGGATACGTGATGTGATGTGATGATTATTGGCATATTTATCAACAATAGTAAAAGCAATATTCTTAATAAGGGAAGCAATTTAACGTTTAAACGTTACCGTTATCTTCTTTAAACGGTCAGGTAACTTTCTGCGGCAACGTTATTAATTAATTATCAAACTTAAGGAGGTTACGGAAGTAACGATAAACTTATTTCTACACCTGTCATACAGCAAGAATTATTAAGTAGTTACTGTCTATCGTAATTGGGTCTTAAAATGCATAAATAAATATTTATTTATGCATATGTAAAGTGTTATGATTTTCAAATCGTTTGAGGGCGATTTGTCATGAACATCGTTCAAACTAAAAGTAACAAAACGCGTTTGGGCCAATCTGTTCTCAGAGGTAAAGGTGTTCTCTGGAGAGAGGAATAGATCTTTCAGACCATGGATATTCTTTAAGACTAGTGAATATCCAGATATAATAAATAGACTGGATTTATAGTTGTAGAGAATTGAAAAAAAAAGGAAGTGGTAAGAGCCTTTAGTGATCGTCGGTAAATATGTAGCAATTTAATCAGCGATCGATATAACAACATGTGAAATGTTCAGTTGAGTTTAGAAACTTAAAGTGTTGAATAGTTATATAACTACTATCGACGACTTTAACAATGACGGTCCTGCTCTTTGCGAGTTTTAACAAAGCTTCTCTTCACAAAAAGTATGATAAAGCACGCACAACTCTTGGGATTGTCCATGTGATATTATTGATCTTAAGGATTATTCCAATAGAGAAGGAAAAGTATTCCATGTTTAGAAAATAATACTGATTTTAAGTAAGAGTTAGAGTATGGGTACAAACAGTTAAATCTTTTTGGATTTTGATAATAAACAAGTCTTATAAAAACATAAAGAATACAATGAAATTTAATCATTTATATATATGTATATACGTACATATATCTGTCTTTGAATGGGACTTAATAACAAATTGCGTTTTACTCTTCTTGTTTCTATTTAATATTACGTTGTTCTTTCGTGCTCTCTATCATACTTGTTTGCATCGTTGACATTAATAACGTCTGTGAAAATTATAATCGTGTGTAATTAAAAGAAAATATCTTATCGTTAATAGATAGACTAATACCATGTTCTACAAAGTCGGCCTATAATTAAGTTTACAAAATCAAAAAAAAAGAAAATCTATATGTAATGAACAACTCACAGTAACTGGAAGCGTAATTAAAAATGCTGTGAGGTATTTGAAAAGTAATTCAAAGGAATACGGTATATGTCTATGTATGAGTAAAACCATTAAAAAACAGAAATATTTAGATAACAATTGCATTTCAATAAGAAAATCAAAAAATCTAAAGATATTATACCATATGTTGTGGATAAACATCTTACGTAAATCATTAAAAAATTTTCCGTATAGCCTCATATTTGTATATGCTATCTAAGTATATTCTCAGAATAATTATTTGTGACTATTCATCTGCAAAAATATGTAACATAGGAATATTATGAGACGATATCCATTTCTTGTATGTGAGTTTTTGCGTATTTATATAATTGTAAAAAACACCATGAAATTTATTTTGCAATTATAAGAAAATGTAGTTATTGAGCGCGACGAATCGCGACAGGGCTTTTATCACAAATGACGACTGTTTCACTGTCGCTTTGAATTGTGCTTTTATATTATCATTATTAAGTTAGACTTGAAAGCTTTTATAAGTCTTGAAATTGTTAAGTCATTCCGGCGTGAAGGGCACCGTAGGCAGTGTAAATACTGAGTTAATGCGACATAATATCCTATGTCTTAAACTGACGAGTGGGACTTTAAGGGCAGGGCGTATCACTTCCCACCAGATAAACGTCTTGCTCACCATGTGGCATTAGCCAATAAAAAATGAAAAAATAAGTAATCTTAAGGTATAAATTTCTGAAATCACAGATATCTCTCTTTGACGTGTGTGACTTCTGAGATGTGGGTAAAGGAATATTATATTATTCTAAATAAATAACAAAAGCCTACGACAAATGGCGGATTTGTATTTTTCATGTACGCGCACTAAATAATGATGCTACAAAAACATTTGTATATTCCAAACCTCACAATTTCCCATGTTATTCAAAATTCCATAATATCTTAATTATAATACTATCTGTTTCAATTTTACTGCAACACGAGCGTAAGCCACATATCATTTCCAGAAAACGCATGAAAATAAACTGAGTACTTTGAATGTTGTTAAATACAGCAGAATGGTTTTCTACAACTACTGCTTTTTAACGTACTTTTTCAACAATTTAAATGAGATTTGAAGAAAAATCACTAAAGACGTTAAAAAAATCATTATTGTAATAACTAACTAATATGCTGCTATTACATTCATAGGAGTTAAGTTTAAAAGAATTTATGTGTCTAAAACTCAAAAAATTCAAAAATATTAATATTTATTATACACTCAAAATTTGTGTTTGAAGATCAACCTTCAATAATGGAAAATATATAAAATGTTATGGATTCATAATGTTAAGTGCATTATTGACTAGGTTCTTGCATACCCATTAAAAGTGTGTAAGAGTTTTTATTGGAGGCAATTAGTGTTGTATTTTTTTAGCTACCCAATAAAAATTATTTAGTTAAACATTGTTCCGACTCATTTTGTAAATTTGGCATGCTTCATTCAATTTTCACTCAAAATTCAAACACACATCTCTGTCCTCTTATTGTAAGTTTTAGGTATCTTTTTTGTTCTAATTATCTACCACATTTTCCATTTAAGTATTTATTTGTATTTACAACTGTGCTTGCATTTAAATAGATCTTTTTGTGATTTTCTTAAAGTAAAACTCTATAGAAACTATTAAGTTTAACATTATTTAAAAACCACCTCTAAAAATTAGCTACCATTTCTAATTTAGCCATATAGGATGATGACATGTCAACCATGGCCTATGAAATAAAAAAACGAAGCATCAAAATCAGACCATGTAAAAATAAGCGTCCGATTAAGTACCTTCTATTAGGAAGACGGGCAAAAAACAAAAGTTTTCAATACTTTTTACCTGTCTTGGAGACGTCAGTCTGAGATAAAGATCGACTATGATATGATACAATTCACATTTGTTTGGTTTATAATGTTTCGTAAAATGACATTAGTGCTTTGAAGTATGAATTTGAATGCAAAGTATAATCATTTGTTAACTTTTGTTTTTGTTAAATCTTACTAAATATCATGTTTTTTTATATATTTCGAAAACTGCTTATAACGACACTGATTCTTAAACCTTTAAACTTTATAAATGGAAGTGTGTGATCAGAAATTGGAGCGTAATATTTCTTTTTACATATCTGACATGCAATATAATAATGAAACAATTAGCTTTGAATAAGTTTCCAATTAGCGCTGTTTTGTTTTTATAAAATGGTTTGGTTTTAACCTTTTCGTAGTTTGTTAACGCGATGAAAAAATGTAATTAAATATATTTTGAGACTCTTGTCCCATTTAAACCACACTTCACAAAAACAACGAATTAAATTTACTTTAACTGTAACATGCGATTTATTTCTAATATTATTACTTTTTTATATAAGATACGAGAACTAGCAGCTTTGGTCTGCCAATGAAGGAAGATTTGGATTATTTTGTTCAATGTGCTTTCTTGTAGAAGATTTTTTAAACAGTCCATGTCTATTATTTGCGTCAATTTTACTTCTAATCATACAAGGTTAAAAACGTAAGCACTCTAATTATTTCAATTGTTTCATTTATGAAGTAAAAAATCCGTAAGTAAATCAAGCCTTATGTCGAATTTTTATTTTAATATATTTATAATTTAGTTCAATTTTGTATGTAACAAATAACATCAAAGAAGTGACTGTAAATATCTCCCTGCAACTTTCCCTTGAAGGTCTCCCAAAAAGAAAACGATTTTCCTAAAGAGAAATTTACACGCAATTACAACACAGACGATGTAAGGCCTTTAGGTTTACTACTATTGTACAATATTACTACTTTTGTACAGCATAGTAAACCAAGTTTTGTTGTAACTTAAGCACACCATTACTGTTAGATTTCATTGTTGTATCTTATTATAATTTAAATACAATTTGTGGCAATCCAAATTACCGAATATTCTGTTTACCTTGCATTAAAAGTTCATTACGTAGTTCTGTTTTAATTTGGAAACCTTTGCCTATTGCTTGATTGCCTAGAAGTACTTGCTTTAGTGAAAATTATTGAATCGGCTAAGTTTAATCTTAAAGTAAATATTTTACAGTACACATTTCAAACATAGGCATGACATTTTTTTCATAAATGGTAATCAAATGTAATAATAATGTTCTCAGTCGAATTAGTCTTCGGTGGCAGAATTATAGAACAGATCTGCCAACTGCCGAGATATTATAATCACTAAATGTCCTTTAAACACAAGCCTATCTATTCCTTACTTGCTCAAGCTGACTTAGAGGAATACTGGAGCATAGATTTAATCTTCAGGACAATTTTAAGCACTTATCAACTTAGCATACATTTTTTTCATGGAAATCAGAAGTTATCACATGTGCTCCAGTCGATTACCTACTTCAGTGGCCGATCTATAATCAGATGAGTCCAACTGCTGGTTAGAATTACTAATCACAAAGTTTCAAAACGCCATGCCACTAGCTATTTCGAGTCATCAAGCCGATGACAGGTTATGCTGACAGACAGTCTAAAGATGCAGAGAATCACTTAAGCATCCCCATCACGCTCACATTTGCATTTCTAAAAATATGTCTTATGTATAACATATAAAACTGAAATAATTTAAATTTTGTCCCCGCAGATTCGAATGCGACCTCGTGCTAAAACACGAGTCGGCCAATGCCACAGCATTCATTGTTGTTTCAATAGCATTGAAGACATTTTGGCTTTGTTGCCAGTTCTTAAAAGTAGATGATAATCTGAAGAACCGGACTGGTAAATTCGTCCAATGTCTAAAAATATTTATTATGTATATATCATATATACATATATGATAGTATATATTAATAGTAGCTATATATACTACAGTGGACTAAAGTTAAGGATAACTGTTCTAACTGAAAATGTAGATTTCAAAGTTATTACTATAACGACATGTTGTTAAAATTTTTTATTATACTAAACCATATTATCAGTCTTTTTATTATCATCCAATTTACGCTAAATATTAAGGTCAACATCGAGCACACAATCCGAAGCCTACCGCAGGCACTTTTACGAAGTTAACACAAAATAATTTGAATACCAAACTATTGGATTAGTCAGTAATAACTGCCTATTACGTTTTAAATTGGCTATAAAATTTATTTTAATATGAGTTTGTATGTCAGTATTCATTTTCAAGGGGAAGGTGGTTAAAGGTTCCCCGTTTTACTAGGAACAGTCGTAGTTAGTACCACTGCGGTGCCTATTTCTGCCGCAAATTGTGTAAACTCTACTGTCTTCCGAATTAAAAAGCACTGTTGCTAGCGTAATTACTGGTTTAACAAGAGATAAGATCTAATATCTCAGTACATTGAGCGGGTTTGTTGCGTCTTAATTCTTCTTTGAAAATGAAATAAAAAATTACAAAGTAATAATAATAAAGTATTTAAAGATTTTAAATTACGACCAAAATGTATACAAATTGTATACATTTTAAAGTTGATAATTATTTCAGAAAGGGTATCGAAATCCACTTACGGAATAAAGCATTGTAAGCATTTACTGATTGGGCCAAAGGCATTTGATGACCGTTTTATTTTTGGTGAATTTAATATAAAAAGGTTTGGTATTGTGTGCTCGTGCACTTGTACTGGCAACGTTTATATTTATGTCCAGCAGAACAGACCGACAATTCAGTTTATATGGAAAAAGTTTATGGAGGAATACAATGCTCATTATGTGTAACTGGGCACCTTACGAAGCTCTCCTTCAATGTAACTTATTCTAGCTACCAGTTTACTTTGTACTTTGTCTAAACATTATATGTTTTTTTTTAAACAAGGGATACCTCACAACAGAACGATAGTCTATATTGCTGCAGATCAAACAATAATATAGGCATTTTAAAGATTTCGTGGATTAAAATTCTTTCATGATGCGGTAGATGAAGGACATTAGTTTCTTACATTTTTTCAGGGTTATGTTGACATGGTTCGTAAAACGCATTTCTGAATCGAAATGTATACCTAAATCTTTTATACTATCTACTTCCTTTAATGTATAGTTTTAATATAATGATTGTATTCGAAATGCTCCAAGCTATAAAATGATGATGTTATATTAACGAACAAGACTTAAATTGTGTGATAACAACTTTAGAAACCCATTTATCATCATTGTATGTACATTCTGATTAGGCTTCAAACACCTGTCTCGCATTCTATCAGCCCAACGCATTTTGAATGATCAAAGTCCATGCCATCATTTGCCAGGGTTCCTAAATATTCGTTTGTCGGTAAACATTTATTATTGATTAAATTTTACTTTAAGGCATGACTATTATAATTTGAAAAGATCAAAGCTAACGGTTTCGTCCAAATATTCGTTTGTCGCGTTGAGTAATTTATTATCTTAGTTTGACTTGAAGATGACTCAATGCATGTTTGAAATATATCAACATACTCCTGTAAATGAAACTTCGAAGAACTCAATCTGCTTAATCTCTCAATAACTATTATTTCACTTATCTCAATTCATGAGAATATATTTGTCACCTATTCGCAAGAAGATTGATCTATTCAACATGCAGAAGATCGATCTAAGATACAAGAAAGTAGTAATTTTGCTTGTAATATAAACTTTTTGTAGGTTTAAATTATGAAATATTATTCACTCTTCTTTTAATTTAAAATATAGGGACAAAATAGCAGTGCTATTTAGGTATAGATAGATGCACACAACCGTTCTGTTCTCCGAATTTATTTGTAATGACTAAATTACGTTGTTCTGATACTTTTAAATTTTTTAAAGAGGTATGCCAAGTTCTCCTTGTAGGGAAGGAAAGTATCTTGGTTCTCAAGGTTTTTATTCTTATAAGCATAATATATCAAGCGAACTAACGTGAATACGCGCAAGAATATTTTTCTATCTAGTTGTGG
>JAGSMT010001467.1:0-12165 GCA_029286875.1 Lamproptera curius
ATGTCCTTTGAGCTTATTCATAAATTTTATTTATCTTTACACTTTTATAGTAAACTCTATACTTTAGATCACATAATATACACGTAACTAACGAACCATCCATGTTAAATTCACTAATAAAACTTTACATTCCAAAGTTGTTATTTTACGCCTGTTTATTTGCTATAAGCTTTGCAAACCAAATGTTTGTAAGTTTATTTAAGATAACGAACCAAAAACGATATACTGCTTTTATAAAACTTGAGTTAAACGAGCTTTGCGATAATCCCTTTGGTGGCACAAACGCTTGATAGTGGTTAACATGCGCCATAATTTTACTCTTTGTTATGCAACTCGGCACGTAATGGAACAAAAGGTTGTAGATATATGTTCCATATATTCTTTGTCTTAATATAGTCCCGAGACTAACACATATTTGTGAGTTTGAATTCTGTTTGTGACGATCGCAATATATTTACAAGACACAACACTGAAGATTTGAGGACGAAGGTATTTCGTATTCTTAACGATTGGATTGGGATTCATCATTTATTTTAATGGTAAGAAGTCGCCATGTGGTTCCAATTTTGTAAAATAATTTTGTAATAAGTAGTAAGTTAACTGCCTCCGTAGCCTAGTGGTATGGGCGTGTGCTTTAGAAACCGGAGGTCGTGGGTTCGAATCCTGCGGGGACTCAACAAATTTTCATTGTTCTTTCCTAGTTGGTTAGGGCAATTTGGGCCGATCACCCAATTGTCTGAAAAGTAAGATGATCCATGCGTCGGATGAGCATGTAAGAAGTCGGTCCACCCACCAACCCGCATTGGACCAGCGTGGTGGGATACGGTCCAAAACCCCCTAATGGATAGGGGTGTATTAGGGGAGGCCTATGTCCAGCAGTGGACTATCACAGGCTGATGATGAGAGTAAGTTAATATTTAAGAAACAAAAAATAATGTGCTATCAAATTGCAAACGTTGGCCAAACCTTTCGAGATTCACTTAAACAATTCTCTACTTAATTATTGTATAATTTATTCTTGAAATATACCCACGAGTATGCATATCTTTATGTTAAGAATAGCCCAGTTAACATTTGATATCAAATTTTGTTAAAAAGTTCATAAAGGCATATTCAAATATAATTAAGATGATGTCAGTCCGCGTAAAAGTAAAGGCAGTTTATGCGCATAAAACAGATCATTGATGCCTTAAATTAAATTAATAACTTTCCATACTTTTTATCAGAGACTAAAAATGAGACCGCAGAAATCGCTGGACAGTTTCATACAAAAAACTTTATTATCCGCTTATCATACATCATCATAATCATGCCAGCATAACGAACTCCACTGCCAAACATAGGCCACCCCGCGAGCTTTCAAGAGGTACGATCCTTCAAATCCGCTTACATCACACATTATTACTGTACCGTGGTTTTATTCAATTGAGTTTGAATATTTGTATTCGTGAATTTCTTCATTTATACTCCATCCCTATAAATGGTAACCTATAGGTTAACCTTAGAAATTACAACTTCAAAGAGAACACCTCACTTTACACTTTGCTTTAGATTTGGATTTTATTGATGAATAAAGGCGATAATATTATAAAGAAAAATTCACAATACATTTTTTTTTTCTAAAACCAAACAAATACTAAAAACCACAATCTTTTGCAGGATAATGTCCCGATTCTAAAACATTTTTAATTTGTTCAAGCGGAATGCCCGCTACTGTTAACTTTTGACAAACTACCTAAATAGTTTTTTATCCTCTACGCCTATACATTTTATATGCATCAGTAGTTTTTCTTGTTTATTACGTTACAAATAAGCAATAACGAAATATTAATATGCATTTGTAAATTTTTGTGTATCTAAGATTTATTACCAT
The DNA here is from genome assembly GCA_029286875.1 of Lamproptera curius. NCBI lineage: Eukaryota > Metazoa > Arthropoda > Insecta > Lepidoptera > Papilionidae > Lamproptera > Lamproptera curius. The sequence continues at coordinate 1,874 of JAGSMT010001467.1, forward strand.
TATAAGTTATATCTACGATGTTTTCCTACAATATTCAAGAAACTACTTAAATTAGCTTATTATTCAATGACAAATCGGAGACACTACTTTCATCGTCTTATTACTGTCTGGAGTAACATTAGGCTAGTTTTAACCACTGATAAGCAAATGAAGATCGTTACACGATGCAAGCAGTAATATGTGTTATTTTTTAATACATTATCAATAGAAATGTATAGATTGATGAAATTTTACCAAAAAAATATGATCAACTTCAAACAGTATAATTATTACCATTTCGAGCAATATAAGACGGTGACAACGTGCCCTCTGCAAGAAACTACTAAGTGATTTCCGCCACTGCATTTTAAATCTCTAAAATTTGTTGAGATGTTCAATAAATAAAAATGTATGACACGTTTATGCATATAGTAATTTTTAATAAATGTATGTGTGTATGTAAAGTTACACTGTATTAAATGAATATATCAATATGCCTAATTGCAATTTAAAAAAAAATGCTTATTGTAGCCTATTATTAAAATACAGATATCTCATCTCGCGGACTTTACTGTAGGTCGATTAAAGTAGTACAATTATGTAAAAGATACTTTATGTTTATCTTTTACGGTTTTGGCAGCGTTTGTAATTGAATCCACAAGGATGTGATTTTTTCTTTCTCAAATAACTATACAAGAACTAATCACAAAATAATAAAAAATAGAACCAATGGAATATTAATATATATAATTAAAAAAAAGAATGAACAAAATCGGAGCCCTAGAAGCGAAGCAATAAAATAACATTTATAAAAAAAACATTGGCTCCGAATTGAGTACCTCCTTCTTCTGGGAAGTCGGTCAAAAATAGGCTTGCACAAATATATTTATAAAGAAAAACCTAAACACTCCTTGAGAATTTTCAATATTACATAGAATTCTTTCTGTTTATTACAAAGTATTAAAAATACTCGAATGTAATTTATTCCACTGTTCTATCTATCTCCTACGTAGTTCCAATCATTCCTGATGACTGCAGATGGATACGATATTTCAGAAACTACACATATTCTTTTTAAATATTCGCACCAATGAAAAAAGTACTTTGAGGTTCATTTCGCGTTTCTGATGAAATACTGACCTATTTGTCGGAATTTTTGGGGCTGTGAGTGGCAAAATTACTCTTGCACGCGGTATTATCGTTATCAAAAATATGTATGATATTTGATATTTGTGTATTTTTTTTATAGATCTACATAATATTCATTAGGATATATAATGGTTGATTTTATTATTTACAAATAATACAGTGTTACGCTTATGTGACAACATCAGAAATAACTGAACCAAAGATATGAAAAGTTATATGCGTAAACCTATAGTGACGCTTTTCGACGACAAAGTCCTATAAATAAGAATTTTTGTCTTCAAAATGGATTTATTAATCACTAGGCTGAGAAAATGTATCGATATTACGCGGAATTAGCAAGAAATAAATCTTTCATTTAGTTTTATCTTTTTCAGCAAAACTAGATAGATTGTACGTATCTAGTTAGTACCTAGTTAGTAATCAACATTAGCAAATATAACATACCTCAGAGAATAAAGCGTTTAATTTCGTGCTAGTTCACGGTTAGTTGTATTAGCTGAAATTGCCGCATTTATATATTATATATAATAATTTCTATTTGCGTTAAAAATCCTTTCTTACTCATATTATTAAAATGGCTGTTTAAAAAGTGCAAATGTACAAATGTGTACCCAAACATATATTTTGTTAGGTCTTAAGTATATATAAATTATGCTAAAATTTTATTCACTAGCTCCTCGGCTCTTCTTCGGAAGGCATAAAAATCAATATAAATTAGGTGACTGCTAATAACAGTAACTGTAGTAAAAATATGGTCCAAAATTGACAGAAACTAAAAGAAAAATTATTAAAAAGTTATTTACACACTCTAATATTTACACTTGAGAATATTTTGTAAGCTGTTAAACTGTTAATCTGAGCGTGTATTGACAGAAGTGGCCTATCCACGTAGTAAACTGTTTTTTTTTTGAGCAAACACATATAGAAAAGGCCATATAAAAATTTGTAGTTTTATAACTTTAAAACGTGTTTAGTATATAATCATTGCCACAAGGATTCCAATGATTAAATACGTAAGCAGAAAGACCAAACACTAAATTTTAATGAATGAATTTGTGTGTCGCATTACTGTGTATTAAAATACTGTAAGCGACTACAGTATTTACTTAACTGCCTCCGAAGCCGAGTGGTATGGACGTGTTGCTTTAGAAACCGGAGGTCGTGGGTTCGAATCCTGCGGGGACACAACAAATTTTCATTGTTGTTAGTTGGTTAGGGCAATTTGGGCCGATCACCCAGTTGTTTGAAAAGTAAGATGATCCATGCGTCGGATGGGCATGTAAAAAAAGTCGGTCCACCCACCAACTCGCATTGGACCAGCGTGGTGGGATACGGTCCAAACCCCCAATGGAAAGGGGTGTATTAGGGGAGGCCTATGTCCAGCAGTGGACTATCAAAGGCTGATGATGCATGATGCAAGCGACTACAGTTAAAGACCATTATTATGCTTGGAGTATAAATAAAAAGCCCTGAATATTTTCCAAACCGAAAAATTCTAAAGATTTGACCTTCGCGTTTGTAGATGGAGTGATGGAGTGGTCGAGAGGGACGGCCCTAAGTGCTATTACTGAATAAAATATTGACGCTCTGCCCTCGATCGTAATAAAAACAAAGTAAACAAACTTGGACCTAAGATGTTGCGCTTTGCATTCTATGGTGTTTAATCTTGCGATGGATTTGGGTTATTCGTTTTTTGATAATGATTTGAATGAACATTACATTTCAATGAGAAATGCAGACCGCATTATTCATTGAAACGTAATATTATGCAAAAGTTTCTTTTTCTTCTGTCTATTTTTCATCATGAGATTGGCTTTTAATCTTTTCAGATTTTCGATAAGCTTTCACGCCGAGAGACTTTCATATGACCACAATCTAGTAACTACACAATCTGAAGGGTAAACTGCAATCCATGGACGAATTAGTCAGTCAGAAAAACTGAGACCGACTGCTAGAGCAGGTCTCGACCAACGAGACCGAATATTTACATGCCCATAGTACGCATAGAATATCTTACTTATAAGACTTATAAGAAGGGTAATCGGCCCATAAACCACAAAAAAAAGTATTAAATTGTTTTCCCGAAGAGTTCAAAGAAACGCAATTTTTAAAAACAAGGACCAATAGCACGAGGCAACGTATGCGGCAAATTTAATTTCATCTAGAAAAATATGCGATGTTTCAACCAATTATTCCTTCGCTTTAGCACTTTATACGAAAGTCGAAACACCATCACGTGGTCATTCAAGCTCTCCATATATTATTTGAAGCCCAAACAAATTTTGGCAGTTTTTTAATTTTTAAAAGAAATTAAATATAGGTATATTTTTAAATAATTTTGGTATACTTTGATACAATAAAAGCTTTCCAAGCAAAGCTATCCATAAAATCTTTCTTATTACTATGGTTGTCTCTTGTGATTAAGGGTAGTGAGATGGAACGGTCTAGTGGGACGCCTTGAAATGCCATTACTTAAATAAAACATTATTACAGAGAGCTTCCTCATTGATGGTAAGACGAGAGTAAATTTACTATTTGTTAGATCTTTATTTTTAGTTTCTGCAATGGTTTCAATTGACACTCGATGTTGGGAAGTCGGTCGCAGTACATTTATTTCAGCACATTATTGCCTTTTAAAACATTAGAGCGAAAATATTCTATCACTAAAAGGTATATAAAATACCTCCGCATGTACTTGTTTATATCAATCCTCATTTATTTTATATTGTATCTCTTTGATATCAACAAAATTAAATTTTTACCTGTTTTGTGTAACGGCATGAAGTTTATTTACACGCGAAAGCCATTATTTATTAAAAAGAACAATACAGAGATTTGTCCTTTGTTTTCAGAGCGGAACGATGGATCGTTGAAATCGACACACCGAAATGATAATACTACATTAAATCATACCATTAAGGAAGCATGTTATATTTTATTTATATATTGACCTCTTTCAAAGCAACATTGCGTTTTGATGTTTTATTTTTATATACATAAATATAAATTTACTAGTGTTATATTATTCTTCATAAAAAAAATGGAAAAAGTATGCAAAACATACATTACGACAGATATGCATATTCGGAATTTGCCCTGCGATCAGTAATGTAACGGACACATCTGATGTTGGATAACAGTGTTTGTCATTTGCTATATTTGAATTGAATTTTTTTAGTTGTCTAGCTAACCTATAATATATAGAGAGAAACAATGACAACGATCAAGCGTTCGTAAGACAAAAGGCGAAATCGATAAGCCCGTTTAAAAGTTATATTTAAACTTAATATTAGTTTTGCCATTGTAGATTGTCTAAATTCATAGTTCAGTTATTTACTAAATGAAGAATAATAAAAAAAATGTGATACCTGATATTTATCTTTACGGAGAAAGTATAAATCAATTATTGATTAAGTCACAACTAATCAGCATATTTTACATTGACCTAAGTTAACAAATTTTTATCTGTAACTCATTGCATTCGTTACGGTTAAAAATTATATCGGAATCAATGCGCTTTTAGATATTTAAAATACACTTTTTTTATGATTTAAACATGATTTATTTATTATATTAGGTTAAATGTATGTAAAAGATTATGTAACTTTTTTGTTTTTACCTACAGCGGTTACGAGTTAACGACCAGTAAAATGTGGTTGGAAGATCGAAACAGGAAATATAAGACTGCAATCGCTTCTCTTTATTACTAATAGTTCCTTTTAATGTTGCTCCTTTTTTTATTCAATTTTTTTTTATTAGATTTTTATTAAAAATTTTACTTACATTTTTCTGTGTTACTTCTTTATCACAAAAAATCATTGATATCATTATTAAACACAGTAAAAACAAAAAGAGAAGATGATAAAAAACATCGTACGTTATTTTTGTAGGAAAAATAATTAAAGGTGCAATTTGTTGTGCGGAGTTGCTAGGAGAGAGCAATAATTTTATGAGAAACACGCCGCTTCGTGAATAAGGTTTTCTTTAAATATTCTCTCCATTCTAAACACAAAGATGTATTTAATTATTTCTTTTATTTACGCGATTATATACATATCAAATCCACTAATTTACGGATTTTTCGCGTTACTTAAAATATATTTATTCTTATATACCAACTTAGTCTGCCCGTGATCATGGAAGCTGGAAAGAATCCGAAACGTCGGGAATAAATATATTTTAAGTAACGCGAAAAATCCGTAAATTAGTGGATTTGATACAAAGATGTATTGTCTTTTGGATTATTTTATTGCAATAAAAGAAGTTTCCTTCTAAACGCTACATAGAAAAAGGTTTGTATATTTATTGGTACTAATACTTTTCATAATAAGCACTAAAAAAAAGCAGTGGCAAACTCAAAGATCAGTGCAAAATATCTGTTCTTAAATTGATTTCATTCAGTAAGTGAAGTTAATTACCAGCTTAGAAATAGTGTATCATAATTTAAGCATTACCTTAATTTACTTTTTATGCTTCCACTACCTACACTGCCTCATCATACTGACAAGAACAAAGAATTCACAGCAATTATAAAGATCCCTTATTCACAATTATGATTTCTGAATGGTATAAGCAGTTGTGATCAACTGATTGGTAAAAGATTCCAGAAAACATTTGGCCAGCTATAAAAAAAATCAGTTGATCAATTATGAAAATATAACGAAATAACTTTGTGTGTTTTTGTTTTGAGACGAGAAAAGCTGCTCAAATATTATGTCATACTATGTCATAAGACCATAAGCAAACCTTTCATAAATTTTATTGTACTTACAAAGGTTCCTTCAAAGAAGATGTTCCGACGCATGAAAATGACGCATATGTTTTGCACGGCACAAGAATACAAATGATCTATTTCCGGATATATCGAGAGTCATCTGAAATCCTCATACACAATGTATTAGGGGAACATAAATTTTCTACAAATCTTTTTTTTGTGTATATGAATGTATTGGTATAATTTGTAAATAAAATATATTGGAGGTGATTCACATTAAGGTTTTCTATTATAGGCAGAGAAGTACCTCCGCGGTGCCTATCTCTGTGGCAAATATGTGGCGCATAAAAACTACAGTCTTCCGGTTTAAGGGGCACCGTAGCCAGCGTAATTACTGAATAAACGAGACGTTTCATCGTACGTCACAGGGTGGCGAACGGATTTATGGTATCTTACTCAGTGTATCACTTACCATCATGTGAAGGTTAATTTAAGCCACTTAACGAGCAGTCAATGGTTTAAATCAAATAATAAAAATTGAAAAAACCAATGTTCAATACATTTCTGTTACTTAATGTAGAAAACTGATATCTTTACCATCGTCAGCGCAAAATTGATAAAGACCTGAATTTCAAATTTTCAAATAAAGTTACATTGGAAAAGAGTCTGAAAAATGTCATTAGGTACTACAAATTATAATTACATACACATAAGTAGAAAAGTTTTCAACCAAATTTTAAACTCAAAAATTATTTATACCCTGTACTGAACGTCAAAAATTAAGTTCCAAAACTAAGACCGGTCCAATACAAAAAACAGTTTTTATCATCTATTCATTTCCATAACCCTTTAATAATATTATTAATAAAATTTTAATTAATGCATTATTATTAAAGCTGTAAGCAACTAGGGAACTTGCAAGTACAAAATACAAACTACTAGCTACGCGCTCCCTTTTTTTTACGCTTGAAATTATGCTTTAAGACTCATGTCTTTAGTAAGCTTCATCTTACACAGAGTTCGAGAGCTCCTTAAAAGAACTAGGTGGCCCACGTTTTTGCTAAAATAAGGCCACACGTACAAAAGGTACGTGAGTTAGGTATTGTTATGTCATGTAGGATCGTCGATGATCGGTTTACGGACCGGGACGCCGACGGTCTGGCGACTGTATAATCGATTGCTGGGGCGGTGAGAACCGCCTTCGAACGCAGGTGTATCTAGTATACGCGGTGTGTGTGTCGCTGTGCTCGTAAGCGAGGCGAACTACAGGTGAGTGTGTGCTATCCCTACTCGTGTGTGTAGGGTCTGATTTTGGAACCCCCGTTGGGTCCGGAGTCTCAGCGACCCCTTCCACGTCCGGGTCGAGGAGAGCGTTTCGCGGTCTACGCTTTTGACTAGACGCGTTTGAATCGGCCGTATACGTTGCTGCTTTTACCAGCAGAGGGTTGCTGTGGTTGACTACTTTATCTTTGTGTTTACGAGTTAATTTTTTAAAGTGCTCGCGGAGTGTCGGCAATTTGCAATCGCTGTGTAAATCTAAGTTTCGTTGATACCACTGCGCCCCGGTGACGCGGCGGATGAATTTGTTTTGAATTACTTGTAATTGCTTTAGGAGTGTGGAGGATGCGTGAGCGAAAGTTTGGCATGCATAAGCCATGATTGGTCGTATGCATACCTTGTACAATAGAAGTTTATGTTTGAGTGACATTTAATTGTGAGAATTCGTTAGGTGATAGAGTCTGGTCGAAACGAACAAAGCCTTTCTCCTAACGTCCTGAATATGACTCTTGAACGACATGTTGCAGTCGAAGGTCACGCCTACGTATTTGGCCTTCTTTTCCCATGGAATCGGTTGGCCGTAAAGTTTTAGTTGCCCTAGTGTCTGGTGTCGGCCAACGCGTGGCCTTATCCTGACGCCTGGGTTGAGGACCGGGGATATCGTGTAATCACGACGTGATCTAGACCGATGAAATGTGTGTATACACTTTTATCGAACCATTATGCCAATCTTTTACGAAACCATTCGTCTAAACGATTGATCGCGTTTTGAAGCTTTTTAAAGATATAGTTCGGTCTAAGCGACGAACAATAGAGGGTGGTGTCATCGGCGAAAAGTGCCAGATTGACATCGTCGGGCTTCGTAATGTCGCTCGTGTAGAGCGGGAAAAAAAAGGTGATAGGACCGATCCTTGAGGGACGCCCGCTTGGAACGGACGGCTCGTGGACAGGGTGCCCTCGACTCGATATCGAAAAGAGCGATTCGACAAGTAGGCTTGGATGATGTGAACCAGCCTGTCCGGCACTTTGAGAATGTACAGCTTGTAAATCAAGCCGTTGTGCCAGACTTTGTCAAATGCTTTTGCGACATCGAAGAAGATGGCCCCTTACGGGGTTTGGATTGATGAAGGCCATTCAGAATGAATTCCGTCAGGCGATAAATTTTGTCGAGACACGAGTGCTTCGGACGAAAACCGAATTGCTCGTCTGGGAGCTATGCTGATAAAAAATATATCTACAATTTTAAGCATGTATTATGCATATAAACTTTCTCTTCAATCACTGTAAAAATTTAAAGAAGCCGCATCGAAATCCATTGCGTAGTTTGAAAGTTTTAAGCATATATATAGCGATATAGGGACCGAGAAAGCGACTTTGTTTATACTATGTAGTGATTTGTATGTAATTTACTGGTGGTAGGTCCCCTTTTTACTGGAGACCGCCTGCGTGGGTACCACCGCGGTGCCAATTTCTGCCACGAAGCAGTATTTTGAAAACACTGCTGTGTTCCGGTTAGAAGGGCACCGTAGCCAGCGTATTTACTGGTAAACGAGACTTAACACCCTACGTCTCACGGTAGGCAGCGCGTTGGTTATCACTGGTAATGCCAATGTCCTTGGGCGTCAGTGACCATCAGGTGGCCCGACTGGTCGTCTGCCTTCGTATGCCAAAAAAAAAGTAGAAGATATTTTTATCAATGTTGTTTTGACTACTTAACGAAAGCTAGTATCATTCTATTTGTCCTTTTTTATTATATATTGTTTTATTACTATACGAGAAAGATTATTTGTTTTGGTCTTACCTGAATATTTCTAAGATCTTCTCACGCCAATTGGCACATCTTGCAACGTATCTTGGTGTGTTCAATTTCTCCATTCATTTTAGACACTTTTTTAAGATGGCATCATGTATGTGCGAGAATATTTTAAAAAACTACAATTATGTTTTTAATTATACAGTATAATATGCGGATAATATAAATTCAGACTATTTCAAACCAATAACTTTATTAATAATAAACATATTTTAATTACGGCAACATCAACATAAATAGTAAAATTAAATAAATCTAAATTATCGGATGCGACTATATTTTTACCGTGATTTAAATAATCACAACAGACTGATTATTGCAGATGGGCCCGACGTCACAGAAATATCACATTTTTTAATTGTCGAAACAATGGCAGAAAAAGAATGAGCGTTTGACGAACGAGCTTTATTTCGCATTTCGGTAAATCACTGACCCGATTGTTAAAATTTTTGGGGTCAGGGAGTAAATTACTCACAGACGCTATGTTTTCGTATTCATACAAAATATTTCTGTAGGAAAAGCCGCGTGAACTTAATATATTTAGTGATATTATTAATTAAATTTATTTGTGAACCCCTATCTATAATTACGTTGGATTAGATTATAATCGTTCTACGTTTCAATAATCAAAATTTCGCATTAAAAGCTGATTAGTTTGAAATCAAGTCGTTGTCAATCGTTTTTTGTAAGGAATTAAAATTTTCCAAGCATGAGTTTACGTTCGTATACAAAGATTAAAGAGCTATATTTTAAACTCAAGAGCAAAAATGCAAGCACTGCTATCTAATAACATATTTAAACTATACGTATTATCGTTTCAAAAGCTTCAAATAATAGTTTTAAAAAACAAAAAAAAAACTCTTTTATAGAAAATCCAACTAAAAATTGAAAATAAACATTGATAAAAATAAAGTACCAATATTGTAAACAAAAAGAATATTATTAAGAAAACACTTTTTTTTTAATAAAATATTTTTTCTTACCTTGTCTTTAACATTAGTTCGGGGTGTATCTATGTATGTAACGGATTATTTGAAATCGATTTCCACGGTTTTTAAAACGTCTGATCAACTCGAAACTTTTCATACGTCTCAAGGACCGAAGATAATACAATATTACGACAAAAAAGTTCTTTTATTTCGTGTGTTGCGTTTTTTTTATGTATTTAACGGAATATTAAGCTCAATATTAATTATAATAAAACTATTTTTTTTCGCGACTAATTAGTTTTATTTATGAAGGTTTATTTTCTGTGATTAATTTTGCTTATTAATAAAGTTTATTTCTTTTATAAACTATTGTATTTTTTTTATTATGAATACATTTAACGTTCAAATTACTATATTAAATTAGCCGTTA